>PVIA01003662.1:0-161234 GCA_004024845.1 Tonatia bakeri | reverse complement strand
GCTGGCTCATGACGTGACTGCCTAACCGTGGGACTCTGGACAATCCCTGTCCTCTCCTTCCTCCCTCCCTTCCTTCCTTGATTGGAATCACATTTCATATAGAACCAAAAAAAAGAGGAAATTTTCTTTTATAAAAATTTTAAACAAATTTTAAAGGCATACTTATATTTTGATCTAGTTTTATGATAAAATAATGTCACAACGACACCCACCCTCTTTCCCCCATTTTTCTGAAGGTCCGTTTCCTTTCTTGGGCCCATCCAGGGCGGCCTTGTGACCTTGTGACGGTATCATTGGAATGCGTTGTTGTCCTTTGCTCCAAGGTCACTTATACAAGGGTTAGGCTCTCCTGAAGCAGGATGAGATGCTTTAGGTTTTTCAGACTTTGCACTCACTCTAGAAAGTAGTCTATAGTGCCCTGAACCCCTTTTCAACACGTGGGCACTTCATGAAAACACTCTTCAGCATGAAACCCTCAACTATGGATGGTGACAGAATTCTCAGTCTCCACCCCGCAGACCAGCACGTTACCACACCTGCTGCTGGGGCTCTGGCGTCTCTCTTCCGTTCTAGGTTCCTCACCAGAAGCACAAAGGACCTGGGCTTCAGCGTCCTGGACTGCAGTATTCTGAGGGTCTTCTGGGCCCGAGAAGGAGGGCCTGGCCCCGTGCTGCTAGCCAACAAGGACTCTCCTTTACATTCTGTGTGGTTGGACAACAGAGCTGGGCCCTGGCCCTGCCCTACATGTGACCTTGGGCCCTCCCTGCCTTTCAGCATCAATATGGTGTGAAGGTGACGCAAGCTCAGGTCACATAGTCACTCAGCAAACCTTCTTTGAGCACTCACCAAATGCAGAGCACTGACGCAGATGCTGGAGAAAAAGAAGGCGAGGGGGTGGGAAATGTGCCCCTGCCTTCATGGAACTTGCAATCTAGGAGGGAAAAAATGGCACATTGAAATTAAAAATTGCAGCTGAGATTATGTGGAGAAGGAAGGTGCTCAACAGGAATGGTGAGTCTCAGGGCCACCGGGAGGGCCTCCCTGAGAAGTGGCCAGTGGGCAGAGTCCGGGTAAGGAATCAACTCTAACAAAGGGGGTGGCCTTGGGCGAAGTCTGGTCCAAAGTGGGGAGCAGAAAGAGCTGGGGGCCCGTGTCCACAGACCGTGTGGCATGAGAGCCCTAGTCCTGAAAGAGGCAGCGGCTTTGGTGTGTGATACCGGGGAGCAGGCGCAGGTACCCAGGTAGTGGGCGCAGGGGCAGGGAGGCCAGAGGGCCTGGTGTGAGGGCTTCCTCGCCGTCCCAGACAGAGGGGTGCTTTAGGGCGCATTATGCTGGGGAACTAGCAGGTTGGCTTTGTGTTTTGGAAATGTCACGTTTACCAAGAGGAGAAAGGCATCTCGGGGGTCCTCACTGTCGCCTGAAATGACTGTTACTGTAGTGTCACTTAAACACGTCCCGACACCAAGTGAACTGTGAACCCTTTGCAGCTCTTACGCAACAATAAAAGCAGGACAAACGAACCAATCAAATGCAACGTCAATTTGAATCGGATTACTTTTATGCTACATATTATGTCTTCTGTTGGAAACCTGCCACCAGCTGCAGCGCAAATATTGTCCAATCACCATGGCTTTGAGTGTGTGGGACCCAGCAGACTGGCCTTTTAAATCAATGAGAAAAAGGCAGGTCACTCAGAAGGAAAATGGGAGAAAATACTTGAATTAAAGTATTTCACCAGAGAATATCCAGATGACTGACAAGTGCGTGGAGAGGTTCTCAGCTTTGTGCCTCCGCAGGGGAAGTGCAAATCAGGTCCACGGGGAGCTACCGCTTCCGACACTGGGAAAACCGAGGTGGAAACTGACAATACCGTGTGCTGGGGGCTCACGGAGCAACCAGAGCTCACCGGCTGTGGCGGGAATGTGAACCGATGCAACGCCTGTGGGACGCGGGTGTCGGCTCTACTCAGAGCGAGCAGCCAGCCCCTCTGACCTGGCACTTGGCTCCCAGGCGTGCACACGACAGCAGTGAATCTGTGCGTTCACCGAAGGACGCGACCCGAATATCCACAGCGGCACTGTTCCTCAGATCCTGGAATGGGACGGTCGCCCACGCCCTGCTGCCGTGGACTGGATAAACGAGCTACAGATTCTATGGAGTGGATGACTGGGCAGCGCTAAGGATGGATGGTCTACAATAGCACAGAGAAAGCTCACAAACATCGTGTGCCAAAGATCTCATTTATTATACACAGAAAGGACAAAAGCAGGCAAAAACAGTCCGTCGTGTCAGGAATCAAGATAGGGGGCAAACTCCTGTTGAGAAAGAGTTAGTGATGAGGCTTTGGAGGAGGGGGAGACCTGTGGACTGGACAGTTGGGAAGTCACTAGAAACAGCACCTTGGTCCTCAAAGCTCTGGATCCAATTGAGGGGACAGATGTGGGGTGCAGGGAAGGACCCATGGGGGTGCAGGTCAGGGTCCCCTTGTCCCCTTTCCTTGTGCACACAGACCACCAGCCAGCAAGGGGTAGCCTAGAGCCTACCGCCCACCCTGGCCTGATGGGGCCCAGTGCAACCTCTCCTCTTCCAGTCCCATGACACTGCCTTATTGCCCAGCACCCACAACCCGCTGACCAAAGGCTGGGTGCCCTGGCTTGACCTCAGGGAGCTGGATGCCAGGGGCAAGAAAGGAGCTGACCTGGGGGACCAGAGCGCAAGTGCTCCTCTGGGGGAAGAGGCCCTGCTGGCAGCGCTAAGGCACTGGAGGTCGGTGGGCAGGCCACTGGGAAGAAGAGGGCACTGGGCAGCACGAGGCTGCCATACTGGCCAGGAACTGCTGACCCCAGCCAGCCTCAGGAAAGCTCAGCTCCAGTGGCAGCTTTGAGGATCCGTTGGTTTGTGCCTTAATCTTTCTTCCCTTCTGCTTTGGAGCGGGTACAGGAGGAGGGTGGCTCCCTGCTCCTGGACAGCGGGTAAAGAACCCACATTGCTCAACAAGGGCCAGTTGGATGGATGCTCGGCCAGGCAGCATGTTGTGTGGACGGCCCATGGTGGCCTTCCCCACAGGACGTTAGTTGACTGACAGCTCCCAGGAAAGTGGGACTCGAAGGGTAAGCTCAGAGTTTTCACTGGAGAGGCACCCTCTGTGGACCAGGCAGTGTGTTCAGAGGTTGACACCCCTCATTGAATTCTGCCACTTACAGAGCAAGAACACAGGCAGGAGACTGTTTTCAAAGCGAGCCTGACAACATCCACCTTCCAACTGGAGTGTCTAGTCCCTTTACATTCTATATTTTTATTGTTGTGGATGAGTTTACATTTACCATCTTGCTGTCCGTTACCTGTTTTTCCTCTCTTTTCTTCTTCAGTCCTTTGTTCCTCCTTGATTGCCTTCTGTTGGGTTAATCAAATATTTAAAAACACTCCATCCTCTTTCCTTTTTAGTTATATCTCTTCAGATCTCTGGTTGCTCTCGTAGGGGTTACAATATGCATTCTTGACTTATCACAGTGTACCTTCCCATAAAAACGCACCACTTCATGGATTCTGTGAGAACTTTACAAAAACAGAATTACATTTCATTCTCTCCTGTCCTTTGTGCTATTGTGGTCCTATATTTTACTTTTATAGGTGTTATAGAATACACTGTTATTTTTGTTTTAAGGAGTCAATTAATTTTTACAGAAGTTGAGAAAAGGAAAACAATCTTTTGTGCCTATTCACATATGTACCACTATCAGTGCTATTTTACTCCTATAAATCTAAAATTCTATCTGGTATCATTTCCCTTAAGCCTAAAGAACTTTCTTGAGCATTTCCTATAATGCAGGTTTACTGGCAACAAATTTTCTGTTTTATTTGTTCAAGAATGTTTTTAATTTTCTATTTGCAAAGGCATTCTCACGGACAACATTCTGACAGATTTTTTTTTCCACCACTTTTTCCAATGTTGTTCCATTGTCTTCTGACTTGCATTGTTTTCACAAGAAGTCTGTTGCTTTTTGTATCAGTTTTTTCTATATATTATTGCCTCTCTGCCCCCTCTGGGAGATAATTGCTTCCCAGATTATCTCTTTACCTTTGGTTTCCAACAGTCTGACCATGATGTGCCTAAATATGATTTTCTTTGTACTTATACCGGTTAGGGGTCATTGAACTTCTTTGACTGTTTTTGCAATCAAACTTGGAACATTCTTAGCCATTATTTCATCAATTTTTTCTGCTTCATTATCTTTCTTTCATTCTCTGTTACATGTGTGTGAAGACTGTTTAATCCTTTACCATAGGGTACTCAGGCTACATTCACTTTTTCCAATCATTTTTCTCTTTGTGCTTCATCCTGGATAACTTCTATTGATCTGCTTAAAAGTCATTGGTCCTTTTTAATTGTGGCTAACCCCATCCAATGAATGTTTATATGGCTTTTAATCCCATCCAATGAATGACTTCAGGTGGTGTATTTTACAGTTTAAATTTTGATCCAATTTTTTATTAAATTTTTATATTTCCCCTTGTTATGGTTGATATATGACCTGCCAGGAAGACAGGTTAAATTCCTAATGTCCAGTTCCTCAGAATATGACCTCATTTGGAAATAAGGTTTTTACAGATGCAATTAGTTAAGATGAAGTACTGAAGTAAGGTGGGTCCTTAATCCAATATCACTGGTGGCCTTATAAGAAAAGAAGAGAGCCCTGGCTAGTGTGGCTCAGTGGATTGAGTGCTGGCCTGCAAAGCAAAGGGTGACCGGTTCGATTCCCAGTCAGGGCACATGCCTGGGTTGCAGGCCAGGGCCCCAGCAGAGGGTGCATGAGAGGCAACCACACATTGATGTTTCTTTCCCTTTCTTTCTCCCTCCCTCCCTCTTCCTCTAAAAATAAATAAATAATCTTTTTTAAAAATAAAAATAAAATGCTTTAAGAAAAAAAGGAGAGAGACACAGAGAGAACAACATGTGAAGATGGTGGCGGAGATTGGAGTGACGCACACATAAGCCAGGGACTGCCAGACACTGCCCGACACTGGATAGAGGCATGGAACAGACTTTTCCTCCGCACCCTTGGAAGAAACTTGCCCTGCCAACACCTGGATTTCAGACCTCTAGTCTCCAGAATGGCAGGAGAATAAATTTCTTGTGTATACCACCCAGCTTGTGGTACTTTGCTCTGGCGGCCCTAGGAAACTAAGGTATTCATGAAATTTCCCATGTCTTTTTTGTTATAATTGTCTTTTCCTATAGAGTCTTTAACAGATTTTTCAAAGTGACTTAAAAGTCTGTCTACTAATTCCAACACCTGGGTTATCTTTGAACTTATGTTACTGACTTTTAAAAAAATCTCATCTATGTGTCACATTTCTCTGTTTCTTTCCCTATCTAGTAATTTTTAATTTTATGCTGGGCATTTTGATGATACAATGTAGAGATTCTGAATTGTGTTATCTTCCTCTGAAGAATTTTGCATATTATTCTGTTTAACTGTTGGCCACTTACCTTAATCTTGTGGAGGCTTGGTATCAGACTTTGTTATGGAAGGTTTGTTTTGATCCTTACTCCTAAGTCACGGACCCCAAGAATTTCAGTGGAGAACCTGATATGTTTAGCAAACCACTCTAACGTGGTGGGATTTGAACAAGAAAATCTGGCTTCCCCAATGCCAAGCAGCTGCAGAAACCTCTGCTCAGCATTTTCAGCCTTCCAGCTGTGTTTTCCCCTGGGCTTCTTGGAGCCATGCCCCATGCCGGAGTTAGCCAAGGATCTGAGGGGAGTTTCTCCCTCTGTGGCTCTGTTCTGAGATTTTCCTCTCTTGCTTTCCAGCTGCTCCAGAGGCCCTGAGCTCCAATTTCATACTCATCAGCTGCTAAGGCTTCTGCTTTCTGCTCGAGTTCCATTCCCGTGCAACGCCTGAACCAGAGAATGCCTTCGGGGGAAAAGCCAGATGAATGAGTCTCTCATCAGTATGGCTGCTGTGTTTCAAGGGTCACATCCTCTCCAGTTTCTGTCTGCTTTTGGTCACTCTCCAGTAGTTCCAAGCAAATCTGTTTTACATGTTTTCTCCAGATTTTATAATTGTTACCAGCAGAAAGGTAACCTGAGATAAGCTACTCCTCCACTACAAGCAAGTCTGGGCTTTGTAAAACGCTACATTACGCTGCCCAAAGTTAGTGCTCTTGTTTGGTCTAGCTTCAGACTTGGCATTGGAAGCGACGTGGTTTAGTGGAAAGCACAGGTCCTTTTGTGGGGGGTCTGGAGTCAGCCACCCCTGCAGTTGACCCTGGTACTTTGCTGTGTGTGGCCTTGAACAAAGTCCTTCACCTCACTGAGCCTCAGTGGCCTGGCTCATACAAAACAGGACTGACAATCCCTGTCTTGCAGTATAAGGAGCTGCAGTGACCCGAGCACAAGCCCAGCACCGTCCTGTGCAAATGTGCACGACAAATGGGAGCTGTTGCTAGCGGTGAACTACAAGGTTCTGTCCCTGCAAGTAAAGATCCCCAAGTGACGAGATGGTCAGCTAGACCCAATGTGTGCGTGTTCAGTAAGTCCCCATCCTGCTCGGTTGACATGTTCCAGGACACGGGCTGAGGTCTACAAGTTTTCACAGACATGTCAGGGGGCATGTGCTGACCTACATCCTCTGGGGCAGCCTGAACTGTGCCTCCTGGGCAGCCCGGGGTCCCCACACAGAGGGCCAATGAGGACTTAGCTGGCTCAGGTCTGAGCTAACTTGGGTCTCGAGTGAATGGGATGGGTTGGGTGGGGTGACACTCACCGAGATTAAACATACCTCAGGAGAAATCAATGCACATGGTGTTTATAGAGAGGGTCCCCTCTGACACAGCAGGGGCCACAGACACAGCAGCCCAAACTGGCGCCACCGTCCCAGCGGGGCTCAGTCTTTGGGCAGAGCTGTGAGAGCCCAGACTGCATCCCGGCCCAGCTGGGGCCTGGGGAAGGTGCCTGCCCCTCGCTGGAGCCCCTTCCATACATCTTCACAAGGAGACAAAGGACTCTCTCGACACAGAATCAGAAATTGGGAGCCCTGACCTGTAGCCACGGCCCTGTCTCTAACAGGGCACCTCACTTGAAAAAAACAAACTCTCTGCCTCAGTCTCCCCATCTGTGACCCAGGGGGCACATGCCCAATACTCCCTTCTGCACTAGCTGTCACAGAGGTCTTAAAAATAACAAAGTACTTTTCTGAAAGCCAAAATAATAAACATATACTGCACCCCAAGATCTATAGCATTGCACCATGCTGATGAACTCAACAGTCTTATGTTATAAGGGCAAGTAGGGGAAATGGAGCCAGCCCCCCTTGGGAAGAAAAATGAGAGCTTTCAAAGAGAGACAAATAACTTGCAATTTAAATGCATAAGAGACCAGGCTGTGCCACCACATATGCAGATAGATGCAAATGATATGTAAATGGCCACAGTAAGCCTGGGTTTGCCAATGTCCTCTGCCAAGCAGCCAGTTACGAGGTTCAGCCAGGTCTGGTCTGTGCCAGAAGCTCACATCTGGGGCCCAGAGGCCTTGGGGTGAATGTTTGATTGTGCCTCCTCCAGAAGGCTTTTCAAAACCCAATGGGCTGCAGTCCCCCCCGCCCCCACTGCTCCAACCCATGGCTCGGAGATTCTCCACAAGGGTGGTTCGTTCTCTCCCTCCAGACCACGAGTTCCCGAGGGCAGGGGCTCCCCTCATTCACCACTGCACCCCCAGAACTGGCCCAAAGCCTAGCACCAAGTAGGTACCGAGGGGCTGTGGGATGAGTGAGTGCAGGAAGGCAGGACAGGTGGTGAGTTTATTTCCAAGTCCCCCTTGACCCAGGGAAGAGGCCGACTCTCCCTGGGAGCTTTCTGTTGTGAGATACTCAGCATCAGTCTCTTGTCCCCAAGGAAGACCGAAGGACTGGAGTTTCCAAGTGGCTTGCCTACCTCTCTAATTAGGAAGGTTCCACTTGGTTGACACAATAACATCCTCACCCCACTCTGATTCTGTCGCCCTTTCTGGGGTGGGCTGGAGCCTGACCCGGAGGCAGTACGCACTACGTGTTGGCCGATGAGTGAATGAACGGGTGCGTGAACGAGCAGATGAGTGCGGTTTCAGCTGGCTTTCCAGAATTTCCCATAAGCCATAGCCCATTCCATCTCTGACACAACCCTTAGGTTCCACTGCCGATCTTTGTCTATTTGTTGTTGCATTTTGAACTGCTTTTGGTGTCTGTGAACTTCAGGGACTGCAACAGACACTTTTTGCCACACCATGCTCCCTGTCCCCCCTCCGACTGTCCACCCTCTGATTGTCCCCCTCTGACTCACACTGACCAGTGGGCCACCTCTAGCAGGTGCTTTCCTGCCTCAGAGCTTTCCACAAGGAGTGCTGAAGCCACCGGCACCATTCAGGAGTAGGTGGAGATGGGGGTCAAGGTCTCTGGAACACCTTTCTGCCCTGGGGACCAGAGCCAGTGGAGAGCTGTCCCCTCCTCCTGTCTTCCGGGAGACAATTCTGGGAGGCATTCTGTATACTTCTAGAGTTCTCCGTGGAATCTGGCCCTCCTTCACCCACAGCACTGGAGAACAACCCCCCTGCTCCTCCTCCTCCTCTCCTGCCTCACTCTCCTGCCTCCTGCAGTCCCCCCAGGACTCGAACTCAGATTCTGCTTTCAAGCACCTCATACAAGGGCAGCTCTCAAAACCTGCTCACATGCAGGGCTGCGCATCTCAGGAATGCAGTACACCTGCAAAGGCAGAAAATGGATTGAGAGAGGCTGGTCTTCACGACCACAGTGCCCTGTGTGTTTCAGCGGTAAGCCTGTCCCACACCACTTACCGCTAGAAGTGGCCCTCATTCGTGTGCGCAGCATTCTCGGCCCTCCACTCTGTGCAGAACACCTCAGACCAGGGCCCACCCTCGTGCTGGCACAGCCTGGGGGCAGTTGTGAGGAGGGCATGCACAGGCCCCTGGAAGGTTCTCTTCAAACCCCCAGAGCTACCGGGTTCCCCTGTGGGCACAACTGCGTCATTTACAGAGGGAGAGACCAGGCGGCTCGTAAGCGGTGCAGCTGGGCCTAAACCCACAGCATCTGATCCGGAGCCTGCAGAGACACCTGCCTGTCTTGGAGCTGGTCCACTCGGCGGTGGCCGTGGTGGTGAATGGAGGGGGTTCTGTGAGGGGTCACCTGGCTCCCACCCTAGGCCAGGGCTGTCCAATGGCAGTAGGACTCAAGCCACAAATGCAAGCTACACAGATAATGTTAAATTTTCTGGTGACTTCATTAAAACAAAGTTAAAAGAAAAACCAAAACACCTGGTGGAATTAATTCATTCTAAATAATATTTGTATTTAATCTAATAGAGCCAAAATATTATCATTTGACATGTCACAAATACTTAAAATCATTAATGAGATACCTACTTTTTCATACCAAGTCTTTGCAATTAGGTATTTTCTACTTAAGACACATCTGGGTTCAGACCAGCTCCATCTCAGGCGCTTGCTCAGTAATGACATGTGGCTAGTGGCTGCTGTACAGGACAGTGCAGCCCTCACCGCACCCCCCAGCCCCTACGCCTGCGCGACCTTGGTCAAGTTCTCTTCCCAGTGATCAGAAGGAAAGTACCTTGTAGACTCACTGTCACCAGGACCTTCCTTTCATCCTGTGGGGGGGGTAGGGCAGGCAAAGTTGCGGAGGCATGGGGGGGTGGGGGGGTGGGGGGCGGTCATAGCTCTGGGGAGACACGTACCCAGTTCCCCTTGGGAAAGAGACCTCTCTTTCCCAAACTTGGGCCCTGGAACCCCGCCCACCCGTGAGAGGGAGGGGCCAGGGAGGAGTCAGTGGCCAAGTCACTCTTCCAGTGCCTGCTCCCTCTTCCCCCTCCCCGCCAGCGCTGCTCTAGGAAGAGCTAATTAGAATCCTTTTTAACTCAAATGACCCGCCACCTCCCTATTAAAATGCAGAAGGACGGTTCTGGTTCTGCTCCTCCAGGGCAGGGCTGGCGTGCGCCGCAGGGGAGGAAGGGCGCGGCTGGGTTTAGGGACCAGGCGGTAACAGCTGCTTTAATTCGGTAAACCCCACCTCGAGCCAGGCCTGTGGGAGTGCGAGCTCTCTGGGCCACGCGTCAGACACATTCATCTCCCGGTGTTTACACCGTTGTCGCGTTGAGGGTGCTGGAGATACAGAGAGGAAGGAAAGCCACGGGCCTCGCCCCTGGGGAGGGCAAGTCAGCCAGCACCCGGACTCAGAGGGCCACCTGGGCGGGGTGGGAACGGCAAGTTCAAAGAAAGGGGAGACCGACCGAGCCTGTGATCGGGTGTGCGGCTGGAGGGCAGGATGCCTAGGGAGGCTGGGTGGACCTCGGCCCCTACCCCCGCCCCTCGGGAGGCTGGGTCCCGCCCAGGATGGGTCCTGACTGTTCTCTGGGGCTCCCGCTCCAGACAGCGGGCGGCCGGAGGAGCCCTGATGGGCTGTGCTGCGCCCCTTGGCAAAATCGCCTCTTGGATGGAAACAGGGCCCTTCGATTCCACGTACTCATATTCTAAAGCCTCCAAGGACGCTCCGTCTAGGAGAATAGGAGACGCTAAAGATGTTGGAAACACTCGCAAAACACAGGCCCGCCATTTCCCGCAGCCCTGTGAGCCCTGCAGCAGAAAACCCTGCTGCTCCAAAATCCTGCTTGGAAATGGTGACTAATATATAACAAACATCCTTTTAAATGCACGGCTGAGCTTGCAAGAAAGGAGGGGACTCTCCGGGGATAAAAACAAAGAAGGAGCTGGAAACCAGAGCTGAAATCGGGAGGGCTGGCGCCGGTGCTGTGCTGGGCGGGCATGGGCCGGGAGGCTGGGGGTCTCAGCAGCCTGGGATCAGATTTTACAGCCCTTGTGGGGAGTAGAAATAAGGCTTTGGGCTCTACAAAGCCAAGAATTATAAATGAGACCCATCTCCAAGCCACAGTCTCCAGGGTTATATTTTCAGTGAAAAGGTGGAGGAAGGTAAAAAACCAGCAAACAAACACCCCAGTTGCTGCTCAGATGGGGCTCCAGGAAGCTCTTCTGCACGGCTGGGGTGGAGCGGGGGGACCCAGGGCTGCCCTGAGAACTGGCAACCGAGGACTCGGCCTCAAGGGGGTTGGGATTTAAATGTGCACTACCCTGCTTGCTGGGGTGCCCCGCAAAGTCTGCAAGCAAGAACTTAACACAACAAGGGGTCCCTTGCCGGGAAAGCCCCTGGGCACCGGCAGGAACCAATGCAAACAATCGCTAGGGGTCGTGACCTTACCCCAGCTGCCTAGGCTTCCCATTGACAAAGGTCCCCGCAGGTGAGCTCACAAGGGGAAAACTACGAAACAAAAGGAGTCGGAAAGAAGAGTTGTGGGCAACACCAACAGCGGGATTGGGTCCCCCCTCCCCGTCCCCAGAATTTCAAATGACAGATCCAGCAGAGAGGCCACCACCTGGCTGCGCTCAAGATGACTGCGAAGTCTGGGAACGGTCAAAACGAGTTAAATTTACGGAAAAAAGAACAGCCGGGGTTTCTGGTTAGAGACAGCAGATTAGACACAGGCATGTATCCGTGCGCCCTCCTGAAACTCCTTCGAAAGGGCAGAGAAGAAATTTTTAAAATACTCCAGTGGCAAAGAAAAGGGGACCGAACTGAAGTTGGGAAGCAGACCAGTGAGTGGAAGCCGACTTCCTGGGCACAAAAAATTGAGTCCTAAGCTGGCAGTAGGGAAAGTCTAGGACAAACAGAAGCCCTGAAGGTTCAGGACTTGAGTAGAAGGGCCTTCTGACAGCAGAGGGGAGAAAAGCAGATTGGATTACAGTTTAATGAGCATTGAGGAACCAAGTTCTCATCCTGTAAGGTGGCTGCCTCAACCCGATTCCAACAGCAGACACAGGGTTTGCGCCCTGGAGTGGCTCAGAAGAAGGCACTGCACTGGGGAGGGGCAGACCCAGCTGGGGTCAGGGGCATCTCACGGAAACCAGCCATTCAGTGAAGTTGAACGAAGACTGACACTCCCAACTGGCAACCAGGCCTCCTATGAACCTCTAGGCAGGGGATGGAACAGTAATTCTCTGTGGACCAGAGAAGTCCAGAAGGAAAGATCTAAAGGCAGCAACATCAGAAGTTTCCCATTGAAAGCGCGCAGCCAGGTCACCTCCCGTGGGGCCCTTGGTGGGCGGACAGCTCTGAGCTCCAAGAAGCCCCTGTGTGTGCAGAAGTCAAGGATCGCTGGGCGCATGATGGAAGCTCCTAACTCAAGACAAACAATAACAAATAGATAAAAAAACAACAACTTGGCGGGAACACTGGCAATGATGATAAGCAGAAGAAAATGCAAAAAAAAAAAAAAAGAAAAAACAAACCAAAAAACATTAAAAAGCCCACAAACGTTAACATCATCAAAGACATGAGATATAGCACAGATTGAACAAGTACAGAACGTTATGAAAAAGGAACACTCTGAGAACAAAAAATTATCTCTTGGACAGCACAAATTAAAAGTTTAGAGGAGGGGGCGGAAGATAAGATTTCAGGAGAAAAAAATATCCCAGAAAGCAGAGCAAAAGGGCGGACACAGCACAGGAGAGAGCACGTGGAAATTAGAGCATCCACCTGGGAGGCTTAACATCCAAACAAGGGGAGTCCCGGAAGGAACAGAGAACACAGAAGGGGCATGTGCAAATCATTCAGTAAGTTCTTCAAGTAAATGTCTCTGCATTAAATGTACAAGTTTCCAGGTCGGACATGCTCGCCGGGCCCTGACTGGTGTGGCTCCGCAGGCTGGGCAGCGCCCTGCGCGCCGGAAGGTCGCTGATTCAATGCCCAGTCAGGGTGCATGCAGGTGTCCCTCCCACACACTGATGCTTCCCTCCCTTTCTCCCTCCCTTCCACTCTATCTGACAAATATATTAATTAATAAAATCTTTTTTAAAAAGTGTCCACCAGGTGTCCAACAAAATGGATGAAAATATTTGCACATGCAGACACATCAAGGGGAAATTTCAGGTCACTGAGAACAAATGGAAAATCATACAAGCTCCCAGATACACACACACACACACACACACACACACACAGGATCTTAAATTCTATTTTATTATTAATTCTATCACGTGACAAAGCATGGAAAATCAGAATGCCACCAGACTTCTCAACAGCTCCACTGAGGTTAGACCACAATGGGGCAAATGCCTTCAAAATCCCAAGAAAAAGACACTTCAAACTTAGAATTCTATACCCAACCACGACGGACAAATTAAAGACGGCCGAAGTGAGTATAACGATCACTAGGCTCATGGGTCAGAAGACTCCGGGAGAGTCTCTAGAGCGAGACAGAGTCTTAAATAACATGACGCAATTATGGGACGCACCGCCCCTTGCCAAACTCTATCGACTACGCGCAGGTCTCGGGTCCTGCCCACACTCACGCAGAGCGGATTGCAGGGAAGCACAAACGCCCTAAGGTATAATGGGACTTGGGGGGTGGGGGGCATCTCAGAGTCTGTCCCCCACAGCCGTCAGCAAACTCAGCAATCAGGAGGTGAAATTCAAATAAGGCCACCCTCTAAGAAATCTTTTAAAGAAACACGCTTAAGCTCCTCAAAGAGATAGGAAAAGGAGTAACGAGAAATACGATATAAAACAAGCAGATATGACTTAAGAACAGTGGGAAGGAGATGACAGTCACTGGCATGACAACTCCAGAGCTGGGCTGGCCCTCCGAGGAGAGACGGAGAGGGAGCCAGGAGGCCGGCACTGTGGGATTCGGTGAGGAGGCGACGCAGGAGCGGTGGTGGGAAACGGGAAAGAGAAGTGCAGGGAAACGGAAGATGACATTAGAAGGTCACACTTACATTTAATAGAAATTTCCAGACGCCTGCTGCAGAAGGAATGACAGGAGAGCGATGTCCAAGAGACGACAGCTGAGTGTTTCCAGGAAGCGAAAGAGGCACGAGTTCCCAGAACAAAGCAGCCCGCCAGCCACTGTGCCTCGCACACAAAAACATGGACTCTTCGCTCGCCGAGTGGAAACCATGCCACTAAGAATTTATGTTGATTACATTCTTAAAATACTATTTTCGATATATTATTATGCTAAAGAAAACATATTATTAAAATTAATTTTACCTGTTTCTTTTGACTTTACAATGTGGTTACTGGAAAACTTAAAATAATACACGTGACTAACATTCTATTTCCCTTGAACAGCAATGCTTCAGACATGGCTACAAAAATATATTTCTAGGTATCAATGTTAAAAATTCAAGGACAGCTAGTTAAACAGAAGTACAGCTATGGTTTCGAAAACTACCAAAGAAAAAAGGGAACAAATAAATCTATAAAGTTAACGGGTAACGGAACATGAGACATAATTTTAAGAGGTAGGGTAAATAGACCAATAAAATGAAATGGTAGAAGTAAGTCTAAATATATCAACAATCATCGTAAATGTAAATGAATTTCACTTGTTTCTGAAAAGACAGAATGCATCCTATTGGATCAACACAAGCACCACAAAACACAGTATCACGCTGGTTAGGAAAACACTCTGAAGCAAAAGAAAAGGGAAAGACCAAAAACAAAATAATGAAAAACTATACACTAGGTAAATGCTAACCAAAAGAAAGCTGATATGGTAATATTAATATCAGACGAGATATGGCTGAGGCCAAGAAATATTTGGAGAGCTAAAGAGGGACACTATAGGATGACTAAAGTAATAATCCATCAGAAAGATCCAACAATTAAAAGCTTTTTGTACCTAACTACATAGCTTTGAAATAAGTAAAGCAGAAACTGGAAAAAATGACTTCAAAAAATTGAGAAATCCAGAAGAGAAACGGGGCGGGGGGTTAATACTTCCCAGAGCGAAGACCTCAAGCGGAGGACTTTTAAACAAGCTGTGGAGGATGTGAGCGACAGAAGTAAGGAGTCTGGGGGTCGAGTCTGGGGGGAAGCCCGCACGGACCTGCGCACTTACACCAACGAAGGATGCACGCATCTGGGCTAAATCGTGCCCCCGATTCCTTTAGTGAAGCCCTAACCCTCAATACCGCAACACGGGACGTGTTTGGAGAGAAAGCCTTCAAAGAGGTGCTGAAGATAAAACAGGGCCCTTGCCATGGGCCTTGGTCCAACCTGACTGGCGTCCCCTACACAGCGGAAGTCTGGGCACAGGGACACCAGGGAGGGCACACACAGAGGGCAGGTCTGTGAGCAGACACCCCACTGACACCCGCTCCCGCACGCCTCCCTCTGGAACTGTCAGGAAATTCATTTCTGTTGCTTGCGCCACCCAGTCTATGATATTTTCTTTTAAATTTTTTCTATTTATTTATTTTCAGAGAGAGGGGAAGGAAGGGACAAAGAGAGGGAGAAAAACATCAGTCAGTTGCCTCTCGCACTTGCTTGTTTCCCAACCGGGGACCTGGCCCACAACCCAGGCCTGTGTCCTGACCAGGAACTGAACCAGTGACCTTTCACCTAGCGGAATGATGCTCCGCCAATTGAGCCATGCTGGTCTGGGCTGTGGTATTTTCTTATGGCAGCCCTAGCAGACTAATACAGCATGTGATTGTCAAGCATACATGAACATTTATAAAAACTGACCTTGTGTTGGGTCACATAACAAATTTTGGGGTGGATATAAAGCAGACCACATTCTCTACCCACCATGCAACAAGAGTCAGAAGTCAACTACAACAACAACGGCAGATTAAAAAGAACAACAACTGTATCTTTGAAAACTAAACAGCACACTCCTAACTATCTCAAGTTCAACAGGAAATGGTTGTAGGAACATTTCTTTCCTCATCCCAATGTTTCCTTCTGTTAGGAGGGAGCCCGATTAGTGTGACACTCCCAGCCTCTCTCTGCCCTGGGGAGGAAAAGCAGCTTCCCTGATTGGTCAATGTGGGGAAGATAAAACTGTCCTGCTTGACATACCAACTCCCTTTCTCTTCTTGGAAGTGAGCTGCCTACAGGCTATGGTGGTTCTCTGTCCCCTGCCCACCACCCACAGCTCACAGTGACTACAGTTGAAGGCTGCCAAATCCCCATTTTCAGTGTTAAGAAACCCATTTAGCTGTCACATGTACCCTCATCCTCCAACCTTATCTTTATTAGTAAAAAAAAAAAAAGGTGATTCTTCCCCCCACCACCCTCTCACCCGTTGTCTTATCTCTGAGTTCAGAATCCAGGAGAGGACAGGGAAATTATGTATGGAGCCCCCTCCAAGACACCAAGAGGATCCCTGTGGGGATTAGGAAATACTTGGCACTGAGGAAAAAGAGATAAATACAAAATAAAATTTGTAGAACGGAACAAAAAAGACATTTATAGAGAAATATACAGTCTTAAGTGCATCTACTCTAAAACAGGAACCACTTACACATACATGAGTAGAGCTTTCAACTAACTAAATAAGCTTTAAAAAAAGTGAAAAGATGTAAACAATAAAGATAAGAGCATAAATGAAAAGGAAATCGACAAGCCCAAAAACGATCAACAAAGCCAAAAGTGGGTCCTTGGAAAAGACAATAAAATAGACGGACGTCTAGCATTTAATCAAGGCAAAGAGGAATGAAGGCACAAACATTTAGTGAGAGGAGGGTGAAACCGCAGACACAGTGCAAGCTTTAAGAATTATACTGCTATGAGCAACTTCATGCTACTCTGTATGCAAACACGTAAAATAATTTCTAGAAAAATATAGGTTTAAAGTCTACTCAAGAAGAAAACTAAATAAATCAACGACCATTAAAGAAAATAAATCAGTATTTTAAAAATCACCTCTAGCCCTGACCCGAGTGGCTCTGTAGGTTGGGCATTGTCCCGAAAAGTGAAAGTTCGCTGGTTCAATTCCCAGTCAGGGCACAAAGAAATGGAAGCCTCAAGAAATAATGTAGGGTCCTCCAGTGTTGCATACAGTCTTAGCACTTCCCTCACAATTATGCCCTTCAAAATTCCACGGTTCAGCCACGGTGGAAACACCCCTTCCTTCTCTGTCTGCTACTCAAATGCCACCATAGGGTTGCTCCTGCCAGTCTGTTTCCCTGGCAGACCCTATTTAGGTCTTTCCTTCTTTTTTTTTTTTAAATAATTTTTTTTAAGATTTTATTTATTTATTTTTAGAGAGGGAAGGGAGAGGGAGAGAGAGAGAGAGAGAGAGAGAGAGAAACATCAATGTGCGGTTGCTGGGGGACATGGCCTGCAACCCAGGCATGTGCCCTGACTGGGAATCGAACCTGCGATGCCTGGTTCGCAGCCCGTGGTCAATCCACTGAGCTACACCAGCCAGGGCCTAAATAATTTTTTTAAAGATTTTTTTCATTTACTTTTAGAGGGAGGGGAAGGAAGGGAGAAGGAGAGGGAGAGAAACATTGATGTGAGAGGGAAACATCAATCAGTTGCCTCTCTCACACCCCCAAACTAAGGACCTGGCCTGTAACCCAGGCACGTGCCCTGACTGGGAATTGAACCCATGACCTTCTGGTTCACAGGTCAGCGCTCAATCCACTGACCTGCAAACCAAAGACCCAGCCAGTGTGGGTCTTTCCTTCTTTGTGCCACGTCCCCACCCCAGTCCTGGGCTGTGCAGTTCTGCTCCTGCCTGCTGCTGAGCGGTAGGGTGGCCCAAGGATCTCAGACCTCTGAGCCAGCCACCCAGTCCCCGTCCCCCCAGTGCCCCGGGGACATACTGAGCAGGAGTGTCAGCCCACTGATGGCACAGCAGGCCCTCGCTCAGGACACTGCAGATGCGCATCGTCCCCCAGCCCGTGCCAACACGGGAGCTGCTACGTGGAGCTCCCTCCAGGAGAAAGTTTCTCCTGGTAGAAGGGACCTCAGCGCCCCGCTCGCTTTTCAGATGAGAGGTGGAAAGAGAAAGCTTTGTGCTCCCAGAGAGGTAAGCAGACTGCTGCCGCCCTAGAACTTCTCTTCCGGGACAGTCTGGCACGTGCGGGCCGTCCTAGCTCTCAGCGTGGAGAGGCTCAGTGGCACAGAGAATGGACAAGACCCGAGGGCCCGTGCAGAGTCCTCAGAACTGGCGTCCCCAGCAGCCACTCTCCCCAACAGCTCTGTGCACTTTGCCAGAGAAAGAACGTGATTTTCTAACGCCCTGGTGTCACATATTTCCAGCCCAATGACAGCAAGGGCGAAGTCACAATCAGAAAACCAGGAGTCAGTCGAATGTGCGCAGTCAAGATATTTTCAGTCAATGACAACTATTTAATTAGGGCTTAGTTAATTAATTAACGCTCACAGAGCATTTGGGATGCTTGGGTGAATAGCCCGCTGAAAGAGACAAGTGGTATTATTCTGATAGCAGTGGTATTTGAGGGCATTGCTGTTCGTAGATGTGATCCCACAAGATTAAATTTGCTGACAATGTGCGTGAAAATGAATGCCCTTGTGTGACCTCGCGTCTCTCCACGGCCCTCCTTCCTCTCCTCCTTCTTTACGTTTGTATATTCTATATGATATTTTATTATAATACATATTCACTCAACTGGTTATGTGTATTATTGTCATTTCTGGGTTTTGCCTATCCAAATGATATGTTTTAAAACTATATTTTGCCCTGGCTGGTGTGACTCAGTGGATTGAGCACCAGCCTGTGAACCAAAGGGTCCCTGGTTCGATTCCCATTCAGGGCACCTGCCTGGGTTGCAGGCCAGGTCCCCAGTAGGGGGCGCCTGAGAGACAACCACACATTGATGTTTCTCTCCCTCTCTCTCTCCCCTCTCCTCTCTCTAAAAATAAATAAAGTCTTAAAAAAAAACCCTCTACATTTCAAGCAAGAATCATGCACTGCGTATCTCTTTACATTCTTTTCATCTAGGGCAGCCGTCACCTTTATTGTCACTTTCACGACGCTAAGGTGCTGGCAGTGGGTAGGACAGCTGTCTCGGAGAATGTCCCACATTCTGAAATTGTCTATTTTTTCCTTCAAGGCATTGCTGCGACCTTTCCTTCATCTCTGGTTTTCGTGTGAGCTGGAAGTTGGGCCAGAAGCCTTGCTGCGGTTCAGGTTCCCTATTTTGGGCAGGGAGGCTCTCCAGGGGGTGCCGTGGACCAGATGCCACACGACGCCGGGAGAGTCGTGATACCGGGCCATGGCACTGACTTGGTGAAGTCACAGAGCGGTGGTTCTCCCCCTACACAATGATGTAAGAGAAAAGGAGGCAGACACGTGTCGGGGAGAGCAAAGGGGAGGGCACAGACTGGGAGGCTGAAAGGCTGGCGTGCCGGCATGTGCAGGAGCTAGGCGGGCGTCCCCTCGAGTCCCCTCTCTGTGGCTGTGAAGCTGCTGTGAAGCCCCCACCCTGGGCGGTGGGGGTATTACTGGTCATTTTGCCACCTCAGCATGCAGCCTCTCTTTCTCTTTTTTCTTTCAGTTCTGTTTTGTGTTGATTTCAGGCGTGCAGCTTCATGGCCAGACAATCACAGTGTCGGCCCCCTCTCCCGATATTTCCAGCGCCCACCTGGCCCCACAACTGGGACAGCCCTGTTGAGGCAACTCCCTGTGCTGTACTCGACATCCTGTGACTGTTTCATACTGCTGATTCGTACCTCCTAACCCCTTCACCCCTTTCACGCTAATTGGTCCCTCCTAACAGACAGCATAAGGGGGGCCATGACTGACCAGAGGGACAGTTCACCCGTCTGCATCAGAACGTGGATTTGGAGGTGAGGCCTGGCCAGGGAACTCGAAGCTGTGGGAGACTGGGGTTTCCAGCCCCGAACCCCCACCCCCAATTTACCAGCCTGGGGACTGGCTGGCGGGCCCAGGAAGAAGCTCCGGGGCCTCCGGGGCAGGGAGCCCGCTGGGGCTTGGGCCTGTCCTGCAGTGTCCGGGAACCTTCCTGCCTTAGGCTCCGGTTCATCAGGCAGGATTCCCGCACATACCTGTTGAACTCAGAGCACAGGCTGGGCTCTCTCGGGTCAGTCGCTGGAAGAAGGGTCTGCTTAAACGTTCTGAGGCTGACTGGATTCTGGGGGGCCCTGTGTCAATCACAGAATGCCTTCTCTCAAGCCCGCTGTGCAGACGGTCCACCGCCACAAGCACGGAGCCGGAACGTGGACGGGAGCCCTTGCTCTAGGGGTCTATCCAGAGTCTGCAGCTGGAGGAAAGGGGTGCCCCGCTGACATTAGGAACATCCAAACCTGTGGAGAATTTTTAGGAGAGCTCTTTTGAGCCAAAACTGATGACAACCACAGGGAAGCAAGACCTCTGTGCTCCTCTCCAAGGCCCTCTGTCCTCCGCCCTCCTCCCGGAGACGACATGGGTCCCCCAGAGCCACACTGGTGGGAATACAGCTCTCACAGACCTGTGACGCTGACTCTCAGGCTAGGAGCAGACCTGCAGACTGGGGTCCTCAGGAGGGTAGCCGAGGGTCTGCCTTACTCACGGTTGCACCCCACTGTCTAGCATCGGGCTGCCTGCACCTGCTAGGAGCCTTAGAAATCTTGGTAGAATGCACGCGTGCAGAATGTTAGACTCAATCAGAGCATTAGGCCCCTGGTCTCCCAATGTCAAGATCACGGACTATGAGACCCCAGCTTCTTGGGCTGAAGGACCTAGAGAGGTGAGCAGCACCCATATTTTCGGGTGCAAAACTGAGCCCTGGCTTCAGGGACCCCTCTGCTTTGCTGGAGGGAGGAGGAAGGGGGACAAAGAGAATGCAGGGAGAAAGGCCACCGGCATTTTCTTCTCTGCTGGTTATCAAAGGGCCTCCTGAGGAGCTGGGGCAGCAATGGAAGCCCCCCTTCCTGGGGCTCCAGCCTGCCCTGTCCTTCCATTACCCTGCCGGGTCCTCCCTACACCCTCCATAGGGCCACGGATAGCCAGTCCGCCCTGGGACTTGGGAGGACCCAGAAGGACAGTCATGACCTTGGCTGACTTGAGCTGCATTCTCCCCACCGCCCCCACCTCTCCTCCTTCCTCCTCTCCCGCCTGGGGAATTCCAGCAGGAAATTTTGGCGTAGGGTCAAAGGAGTTCTCTCAGGGGCCTCTGATGAGAACTTGGGCCCTATTATTGTTGCTCTCCCCAACTCACCTCCCACTTCCTCCCAGGTGTTCCAGGGACCTCACACGCTGGGGTCACCACTGGGGTGGGGCAGGGCAGGGCGGGGCACCAGCCCGAGATGCAGGAGGAGGAGCTGCAGAGAGCGGCCAGCCCTGGCCTTCCTTGGGCCAAGGTTTCCCTACCTGGGTTATGAACTTGGGACTAGAAGACCAGTGAGATCCCTCCCAGCTTCAGTATGCTAAGATTTTACTTTCATTTTTTATTTCTTATGGACCCCCGTCCGTAGCAATGAGGCCTGGGGCAAGCCCCCAAAGCGAAGTCTCTGCTAGCTCATCTATAAAATGAGCACATTACCAGAGGCAGCCAGCCTGTCATCCAGGGGCGAATTTTCACCTCAATACACCCCTTGCTGCTGGTGCCTCGGGTCTCCCACCAGGTGGCTGGGGCACTGAGGAAAGAAGAGTTCAGACCTTGGCACTCAGTGGGGCTGGCTGTGGGTTCCAGCCTCCCCAAAGGGAGGGACAGTTCACCCGTGAGGCTCAGCTTAAGCTCTCTGACCTTCAGCCTCCTCACCTGTAAAGAATCAACTTAACAAATACCTGCGTCCGGGGGCTGCCGGGAGACAGACCATACCTGTGAGCTCATGGTGCATGCTAAGTGCTCGGTCAATGCCAACTGTCACTTTGTGGTTGGCTAAGGGCGATGGGGCGAGATAACCAGACTGGCCTGGAGTGAGTCACCAGCTCAAGGTCAGAGCCTGAACTCCCTTTGACTGCTGGCCAGTTCTTGAAGCCCCAGAGGAGTGACATCAAGGCAGCACCAAGCACAGGATGTTCTTGACCCCTGTCCCTTTCCCACTGCACTTGGCCCTTGTTCTGAGAAGCCCAGGACACCATGGGCCCAAAGCTTCTGCAAGGGCCCGATTACTTTCTGGAGGGGACCTACATGACGGGCCTCTCTCCCTCCCTCCCTCCCTCTCCCGTCTGTCCCTCCCCCTGCTCTGTCGCTCACAGTGGCCAGCCTCCCAGGATGGCAGTGTCAGATCCTGCCTGCTCTTTGCTGGTTCAGAGAACACTTGTTTCAGCCCAATGGAGGGTGGTGCCCTCCTGTGTTACAGCCCCGGAGTCCAGGGGCCAGGCTCCCCTAGGCCCAGTTAAAGAAGAACTGCGGCCTTGACCTTGGCTGGTTCAAGTGTGTGTGTGCCTCAGGGAAGTCATGCTTTGGATCTTCAGGTGATTTTGCAATTGCAGTGCCATGGTCCACTCCAGTCCCACCCCAGATCGTTCCTGCCCTTTGAACCCGGAGATGCTCCCGCCAAGCCCGCGCTCCAGTGATCATGGACTTCCTTCTAGACCTACAGTCATGGCATGCCCCACTGAGTGAGAGCCACCGTGCCAAGAGCTGCTGGCATGGTTTCCATAAATCTGCCCAGCCAAGCCCTGAGAGGTGACTTTACAGCTGCCCTGTCCCCATTTGATGACTGGGCAAACTGAAGGTCAGAGAGCAACTTACCCAAGGACACACACAGCCAAGAAGGAAAAGAACAGAATTTAAACCCAAATCTGCTGGCCTTGGGGTACAGCTCTTAACCCCCTCCCTGGGCAGTTTCCACGCTGCCTGCCAGGGCCTGAGTTTCTGGAGGGCAGGGGCTGCCTCTGGTTCAGCCCAGGCTTCGTCCAGGGCCCAGGACAAGCCCCAGGAGTTGGTGGATCGCTAGTAGGCATGGAATGAATACAGTGTTTACTGACAGACTCAGTCCAGTGGGAAGTAGGGGGGATGGGTAGAGAGAGAGAGAGAAGAGAGAAAGGAGAGGCCCGTACAGGGAGGGGACACATGTCTGGTCAGAAGCCCTTAACCCTCAGCCCCTACCACACAGGGGGACTCCAGGTGCTGGAGAGTTTTGACACCACACCCCACCCCCGTGCTGGACAGGACCCAGTGTGTAAACTAGAACGCAGAGGGAGTAATAGGGAGCCGCAGATGTTCTGCAAGCAGGGGAACAACACAAGCAAAGGGGCGGAAGAACAAGGCCTACACCGACTAACTGGGTGCCAGCGGCAACAACAGCCCAGTGTTTGGAGAGCTGGGCAGACCCGACAACCACGAGGGAAGGCGAGGCCAGGCTCAAGTGGCAGCACCCTCCACCCCTCCCAAGTCAGAGCGAACCTGGCCTGTGCAGCCAGCCCTCACTGCAGGCTGGGCTCCAGCCAAACGCCAATCTTCTTGGGGAAAGGGGGACGATCAGCAGGGAGGCCTGGAGCACTAGGACTTGGGAAAGCGGGGCCCTTTCACCTGCCTTTGGAGGCAGAGAGAAGAGCTGCGGAGGCGAGGTGAGGCGACGCCCCAGAGAGCGCTGGCTCGGGGTGCATAGAATAGAGACCCCAGGCTGGGGTACACGGGCTGGGGACAGGAGCTGGGCGCACGTACTGGGTGCACGGGCCGAAGCGCACAGGCTAGAGCACGCCAGCTACAGTGCACGGACAGCCTGCAGGGGCTGGGGCGTACAGCCTAGCGTGCTCCAGGCGGGGTGCACAGCGTGGGTGCAGGGACTGGGGCGCAAGAACCAGGGGCGCTCCCCATGAGAAGCCGTGGCGTATGCGACTGCCCGTAACCTGATAGTTCAGTGCGCAGCCCCCAGAGGAATGTTTCCATTACCCAGGCAGCGCGGACCGCCGCCGCCGCCTTTTCTCTCTCCTCGCCCGGCTCGCAGGCCACCCGCCTGCCCCCTCCCTGCAGCCCCTGCGGGCCGCTGCGCAGGCACTTTGTGCAAATGTAACCTTTCTGCAGGCCCCGCCCCCGCCGGGAAGCGGCTCGCCGGGTTGCCAGGAACGCGGCGCGGCTTGCTCGGAGCTGGAAGGCGGCCCGTTCATCAGCCGCACTGACAGAGAAACCGATGCCCGGGCGGCCGGCGGGTCCAGCTTCGTTCCCCGCCGGCGCCTCTGTGCTGTGTGCTCTCTCTTTGTTCCCTAGCTGCCCTGTGCTTCCCTCCATGGAGCCGAGCCTCTCCGTCACTCCTCTTCTTTCCGATTCTCGCATCTTCTCTTTCCCCTCTCCTCCTGGCTCTATGCTTCCCGCTCTCCCCCCTCCCGCCAGATGGCCTCCTGCTCGCTTCCTTTCCTTCCCCTGGAGACCAGAGAGTAAAAGAAAAGGGACTCACTCCATTCCACACCAGCCTGCTGGGGGAGGTTGGGCCCCGCCGTGTGCCTCTGAGTAACAGATTCCCCACAGTCTCCCTGGGAGCGCCGGACCTGCCCGCTCCACCATAGAAAGATCTTCAGCTGAGCCTTGTGGATGATGGCGGAGAGTTGGGATTGAGATTCCTGAAATTGTACATCACACTTTGAGTTCATTTGTTTGGGGACGGATCCAAAGGTTTCAGGAGTTTTTCAAGTAAGTCAGTGATTCAGAAACGTTAAAAATGAGTCCTAGAGATGCTTCCATTGCATCTTATTAACTAATCTACTCAACGAGTATTTATTGAGACCTACTATGTGCCAGCTGTGTGCTACATCTGGGGGATGCACGACGAACCCTAGCCAGGGGCCATCGCATTAGACAAACATACAAACAGGTCATCACCTGCAAGAGGTATGAGCTGGGAGGACAGACAGGTGAGCCCAGCCTGGGCTGGGGCGCCTCTGAGGACTTCACAGGTCCCGTTACCCGATCAGCCTGCACCCCAGCCTCCACGCCCCAGCCAGTGCCAGGTCCCTGCCACCATGCCCTTCCCACAGCCACGGGAAACCACTCATAACCCGCCTGGGGAGGGGTTCCCCCCCAGAGCCCCGCCCTGCACTCTGTCCAAGGCAGGAGAGCTTGGAGAGTGACTGACCCAAAGGCCACTGTGTTGGACATAGACAGGCTCAGACGGGAGTCTGGTCATTTCGTAGCAGGCACGTTTGCTAGCACTTACTGAGCGGTTACTACGTGGCAGGCACCGAGCTGAGCGTGTCACTTACATCATCTTTCGTTCATCTGCCACTCCCGCAGGTGTCTGCTGAGCCCCTCACTGGCCAGGCACTGCTGGGCATGCTGGGCACAGACCACCTCGGAGGCTCCTTGCCCTCATGCGGCTCCTTGCCCTCATGCGGCTCCTAGCCTGGTGGAGAAGAGACAGCAGACAGAGAAGTGAATGAATGAACTGACCATAGCTTGTGACAAGGAACAAGAATGATGTAAGCCAGCTAATGAGATAGATAGCAACCAGTGGGCAAGGTGGGGTGGTGGCTTTTTAAGACAGGAGTGGTCTGGGAGGGCATCCCTGAGCAGGGGGCATTCGAGCTGAAAACGAAAGGGTGAGAAGGAGCTGGTCCCCTGCAGAGCCAAGGAGGAACATCCCAGGCAGAGGGGACAGTCAGTGAAAAGGTTCTGTCATTCTCACAATTACTTGTGAGGCGGGTACCGCTGTGCCCATTTCACAGATTAGGAAACTGAGGCTCAGAGAAGCAAAAT
Organism: Tonatia bakeri; assembly: GCA_004024845.1. Classification (NCBI taxonomy): domain Eukaryota; kingdom Metazoa; phylum Chordata; class Mammalia; order Chiroptera; family Phyllostomidae; genus Tonatia; species Tonatia bakeri. The sequence goes on along the minus strand of PVIA01003662.1, from coordinate 135,748 downwards.
TCCTTCTAGCCTGGGGTCACCTCTAGGACTGAACAGAACAGGCCCTGGAACTCAGGCCTTCCCCCAAACACACCTTTCCCTTTCCTCTCCTGCTTCCCCGCCCCTTCCTGAGGACTGGTCAGCCAGCCTCCTGTGAGGGGCAGTGGTGTGTGGTGGGGGGCAGCAGTGTGTAGCAATGTGCAGCAGAAAGTGCTCAAGTCTGGCCCTAGCTGGTGTGGCTCAGTGGATTGAACACCAGCCTGTGAACCGGAAGGTTGCAGGTTTGATTCCCAGTCAGGCACATGCTTGAGTTGTGGGCCAGGCCCTCAGTTGGGCGTGTGAGAGGCAACTGAGCAATGTGTCTCCCCCTTTCTTTCTCCCTGCTTTTCCCCCTCTCTGAAAATAAATAAATGAATAAAAAAGAAAGTGCTCAAGTTTGGACCAGGGCCAGGAGGCCTGAGTTCTAACCCTGTGTTTCTGTACCCGAAGGTGACCTTGGGAGATTCACCTACCCTCTCTTGAGACTCAGTTTCCCCTTCCCTTGCCAGTGGGCCAGCCAAGATCTCCATCAGATTCCCAGGTGACGGTTGGCTTAGGACGGACCAGACCTCTGGAACCAGTGGGCAAGGCCGGCCTCGAAGCTGCCACACACTGTGGGGGGCGGGGGGCAGGTGCGGGGTGGGGTGGGGGGAGTTGGGAGGATGGCAAAGGACGCCACACACAGCAGAAAGGAGGCTCTGTCTGCTACAAAGACCATCGGCCTCGGGATCAGGGGCAGGAGCCCAATTTCTCCCTCTATCCGGCTCAGAGTTTTAAGCTTTCTGAATCACTGACTTATTTGAAAAACCCATGAAACCTTTGAATCTGTCCCCAGGCTAAAGTCTCCCTCTCTCCGGCTGGGTCCACCGACGGTGGCGCTCCCAGCGTCCAGCACGGGGTGTGGCAAGGAGTGGGCACTCCATGCAGGCTTGTTAAGTGATTGCTGAATGGTGTCCCATTTCTCTCAGCTCAGAGAATCGTGAGGGAGAGGCCACCGGTCAAATAAACAGATTCTCCGACTGGGATTTCTCAGGGGATATCTGGACCTTCCCTGTTGGAATCACTGGTGAGGGGGGTAGGGAGTGTGGCTGTGTAATCACCCCTAAACATACCGGGGTCCCAATCCCCGAAACCCGTGGAAAAAGGGGCGTTGCAGATTGTTGAAATGAAGGATCTTGAGATGGGGAGATTATCCTGGATTACCTGCTGTAACCAGGCCCCGATGTAATCACAGGTGTCCCATCAGAGGAAGGCAGAGGGAATCTGATATGGAAGCACTGACGGGAAGCCAGAGGCAGAGACTGGAGTGATGGGGCCACAGGCCAAGGGATGCAGCCACCAGGAGCCAGGAGTCGAAAGGAAGGTATTCTCCGTGGCTGCCTCCAGAAGAAGCCAGCCCTACCAACGGCCTGATTTCAATCCTGCCAGACTCAGTTTGGACTTAAGCATCCAGGCCTGCGAGAGAATAAACCTGTGGGTATGGGCCACCTGGGTTGTGGTCAGTGGTCTCCGCAGCCTTGGAAACAAAGACAGGATGGTTCTTAAAATGCAGATTCCTGGGCCCTGCCCACAAACTGTCCAAAGTAGGTGCCCTGGATGCAGACCCAGAGACCCTGCAGTTTAAGCCAGCTGTTCTCTTCCTCCCTCTCCCCCACCCAGCTTGACTTGGCCGCACGCATGGGGAACAGTGAGAAGCTCCACACTGGAACAGAAAGGTGGCCCCGGCTGGAGCCACACAGGAGAATACTGACAAGGATTCACAGGGGCTCATGGCAGCCTCTCTGGGGCCTTGAGGACCCAGTCCTGTGGAACTCAGAAGCTCTCCGGCCAGCTTGACACTGCCCTCTGGGAGCCCCACCCCGAGGCCTGGCCGCTGTTGTTCCTGACCCCTCCCCTCCCTCTCTCATTCCTGTTCCGCCCCTCCCTGGCCTATCTTTAGTGTTCCTCAGCACGGCACTGGACTGGAGCTTCCCTGAGGCTGTGACCCCCAGGGCAGGTCCAGGCCTATCCTGACCACCAGTCACCCCCACCTGGTCGAGTGTTTCCTGGCAAATGCTGAGGGCTCAGTAAACACTCGAATGTGCTAATGATGTGGCTGACCCCTCTGCACCCCCAGAGCTTCTGGCCATGGGGTAGGGGCAGGGCTATCCCACCCACTCTCCCTGCTCCTCCTGCAGAAGCAGGCTAGCCTTCCTGAATGCCACTTGGGAACGCAGGCTGAGCCCCTCCTCACCCTCCCTGCCCGGGCACCACCCCAGGGTGGCCTGCCAGCAGGTAAAGACAGGAGGATCCCACAAAGAGAACCCCTCCCCAGCCCGGCTTTCTGGGGAGGCAGGGAATGGGTTTGAGGAAGGGCGGTTCAAGGGAAGCCAGCTCTACCTCGGACTCAATGCTGGCTTCTCACCTGCTCCCGCCTGTCACCAGCAGGGGGACTGACCACGGGCTCACCCCTTTTCCCTCCCTGGTCTGGTCCTTCACCCAATGGGGCTCCACCCCAGGGGCCTTGTATCCTGTTGGAAGGTACTAATATCTTTTGTGGGGACACATACTCCCCAGTTTGAAGCAGTGTCTGGTGCACCTGGCTGCTACCCCAACCTGCTGCTCTCAGCAGCTGAGCTAGCCTAGTTCTGAGGACCCACAGTCTTTTCCTTCTTGTGCCCGGGGCCTGAAGCAACCTTGAAAACACATTTTGCAGTTTCCCAGCCTGCAGAAGGATAATGGCAAACCGACTGAGGCCAGCGCTGCTTTCTGTAGCCAGGGCTAGATTGCCCCAGCTGGTTACCTCAGTTTCAGCCCCTCCTCAAATGCTGGATGGCTCCCTATGGCCTGCAGCCGTGCCTTGCACACCGCCCACTTCAGCAGGGAGACTTCCCTCCGCCCCTATTTCTAGAACACTTTGATGACTGTGCAGCTCAGGGGCAGGTAGGAGTGAGGGGCGAGGCTGGGCTCTGCCCCCACCCGCCCCTCGGCTCTAGAAGCAGGACAGTATTGACAAAGCTTTAGCCACAGATAACGAAGGTATGAGTGTGAACCCGCAGGTCTCCCACTCCTCCTCAGCTCCCACCCCTCATTGGCTGGCCTCTTGGGCCAAGGGTCATGGTTGCAGGTGGCCCCCCTCCCCCAGGGGAGGCTGCACTTCTGAGCCCAGCAGGGTCTGCACCTCCCAGCGCCTGCAGACACGCCCGCAATGTTTGATCACTGGGACTCCAGGCACCACCGGGCACGAAAGGCCAAAGTGGCTGCCTTCAGAGCTCAGGGGCCTTCCAGCAGGGGCCTGGCACCCAGCAAATAAGTCCAGGGGTTAGATGGCCGCAGGTGGTAGTGACGTCACAGTGACAACGGAACCGAACAATGAAATCTGTAGCAAAGTGCTGGGGGGCATTGTTACACCAGGTGGTGGGGCGAGGGGCCATCTGAGAAAGTGACACTTGAGACACAACCTGGGGGAAAAGGAACCAGTCGTGCAGGACGGGGCACAGCGACGGGGCAGAGGGAGTGGCACGTGCAAAGGCCCTGTGTCTCTGCAGGCCCTGCGCCGCTGAGAGCCCAGGAAGAAACAAAAGTGCCGCATGAACCCCCCCTCCCCACACAAGGCCGGCGCACGTGTGCTCAGCTTCGTTCATCAGAGTGCCAGAGAAGAAAGGGCTGCGCTGCCAACGACAGAAGGGATAAACGAAGACACGCCACTGAGAGATGGAAAGGGACAGCTAGTGACACACATGAGGACATGGTTGAAATACAGTGCTGAGTCACACAGACACCAAAGCACGTGCTCTGGTCGCATCTGTGTGAGCAGGCCAGGCAGTCTCGGGGTGCAGGGGCAGGGTCCTGGGTCCCCTGGGGAGGGGGGCACGAGTGGGAAGGGCAGGAGGAAGCGTTCCGGGGTGATGGCAATGCCCCGTGTCTTGCCCAGGGTGGCCATCACACGGTGACGAAACGATAAGAAATCCCAGAGCAGGACATGGAAGACAAGGGGCTTTTTATATTATGTGCAATACACCTGAAGAAAGTACTGGATACAGGATAGACAGAGCTTCCCCTGTTTGGAAAGAAAGCTCCCACCTCACCCACCCTATCTCACCAAACCAGGAGTCACCCTGCCAGCTCCGTCTGAGGTCAGACCTGGGGGCGGAAAACCTGAGCCCCCCCCCCTCGCTGAGGAGAAACCACCTAGACCCCATCTCTCCATCATCTGCTAAGCACGCAGCTCTGTCCTTTTCCCCTTCCTCTCAGCGGCAAGGCCCAAGAGCCTGGAGGGGGCTCCAGCGTGGGGCTGGGGTGGACCCAAAGACCAGCCTTCAAGAATGTTCCACGTCAGGCTGGGACAGCTGGCCCCTCTGCCTGCCGTGAAGCTCGGCTGTAACCCGAGCCTCGGTTCAGCGGATTTCTCCCAGGGGCAGGACCCCTCCGGTTCTGGAATGCAGTCTGGGGCGTGAGGGTGGAGCCAGGAAGGGGTAACAAAGGGTGAAACCGCTTTGAAAATCTGCTTCCTGCCGCCCCCCCCACCAACCCCAAAGCTCAACAAACACGCCCCCTCCTCTGGGGCTCAGGCCTTTGTTGCTGGTGTGCTGAGAGGTGGCGGGGGTAGGGAGACACCCTGAGGCTGCCACTGAAGCTTCCGCCCCTGTGGGTGCAGCCGCCTGCGAGGGGGTTTCAGCTCCCACCACCAACCCTCGAGGCCCAGCTGCCCCAGCCAGCAGCTGGAAGCCCACCTCTTCCTCCCCAGCCTGAGGGGGACCCTAGCGTGGGGACCACCTGTCAGAATGCAGAGGCAGCCCCACAAGTGAGGGCCCCGGGCGTCCCACCATGGTTGAGGCGGCCCAGGGAGGTCGAGACTGAGATCCTGGGTGCCATTGCCACTTTAGGGGGAACCGCGCCTGCTCACTCCTCCTCTTGCTCACCCCGCTGAGGCTCCTCGTGTGGGTCCAGCCCTGGGATTCTGGTTCTCAAACCCAGACAGGCTGGGCTGTGAACTGTCCCCAAGAGGGTTTCGTTGAGTTTCAATAAAAAGAGCCGCCTTTGCCCAGAGCCTGCCCAGCCTAAGGGCATCGAGGACCGACGGGGCTCGGTGACGGGGCTCGGTGCACGGGCCAGGTCGCTCGATATCCCCCACCCGCCAAGAAAACAGGGGGCGGGTGTCCCTGACCAGACTGCCTCTGCAGGAAGGTCAGAGGATAGGGCCTCGGGAGACCAGGGTCTTCTGGAGGGGCCGAAAATCCAGTGGGTACGGAACCGGCAGCACACAAGCGCCGTGACACACGCAGGCGCACACATACAAGCACCCCCGGAAAGCTTCCGGGGAGTCCCAACCACGGAACCCCTCCCCCTCGCGGTATCCCTCCGCGGTATCTCACCGCACTCCCGGGGGCACCCTGGCCCTTCGGAGAGCCCTGCTCGTCCCCCTCCCTTCTGTCTCTCCTCCCTGGGAACCAGTCTGTCGCCTCCCAACAGGCTCTTTGTCCTCCTACCGCCATTCCTGCTGTCCTGTGGCCGAATCCCCCACCTTCCAATTTCCGTCCCTGCCGGCCCTAGCACACAAGACCCACCTAGACCCAGGCCATCCCTTCCTGGGGTCAGGGACAGATGGCCCCTGGAGTGTCTCCGTCCCCAGAGGCCCCCTCCAATGGGACCTCCACCTTAGCTGGGCACCCGTGGGACCCGAGAAGGGAGAGGCCGCCCTTCCTCATTCATCAGTCCTGGACTATTGTCTGAGGGCCAGGGGTTGGGGATGGGGGCAGCAGGGTGGCTAGGCCACTCTTTGTGACAGAAAAGCAAGGACAGAAGTTGGCCTGATGGCACCATCCCTGATGGCAGGGAATGTTACAGAGCCCGACAAGCCCCACCTCCTGCTCCCCCACACCAACCGTGGGGCATGGTCCAGTCACATGACACCTTCAGGCCTACTCAGGGGCCTCACCTGCTCCAGCAGCTAGGTCAACTTCACCCAGCTGGCCTGGGGGTCTCCTCTGTGCTCTCCCCCCACCCCGGGGCCTGGGCTGCCTCTGCCACAGCACTGACCGCTCTGGACTGTGCTGTCCCCACCACTGTGTGTTTCCACCAGACACAGAGAGAGCAGTGAATTTGTGTGTGAGTGAGTAAATGAATGAATGAATGAAGAGCTGTTCCACCCATTGCTCATTGACAGGCTTCTCTGTCCTTGCAAGTCATACCCACCCTTGGGGGAAGAATTTGCCCCCTCTCAGCCTTGTGCTGGTCATTAACTCAGTGCCTAGACTAGCCTGGTTAATGAATACTTAAGCTGGACAGGGTCTGACCTTGGGCTGACCTTGAGCCTCCCCTCCAAATCCCCTCTCCGTCAGCTGTGTGGCCACTTCACAGTGACCCTTCCCCTCCTCCTCCCTACTGGTGGGTTCTGCATCTCGGGGACACAGACACCGAGAAGTCCCGGCCTGACCCAGAGTGCCGCAGCCTGCCCACGAGGTCGCCCCCGAAGGGCACAGTGAGTGGGGGACTTGCTTTTTCCACACTCCTTGCCAAAGCCCAGAATTGCAGAGCCAAGAGCTGTCACATGGACCTCCGGCTGGCCTTTGCCACTGATGTGCTGAGGGACCTGAGGTTCAGGTCTCCCCGCCACCAGGCCTCGGTTTCCCCAGCAGTCAAACACGGACGGTTCAGCAAGACTGTGACTCGTTCCACGACGCCAGGGGAACAGGTGAGTGTCGTGACAGTCAGACCCAGACCAGGCCTCAGAGGTCACTTCGTTGTGGGCTGTGATGGGCCTGAGACACACGCCAAGTTGGGGAGGGTGGGCGCAAAGCTACAAGTCTCTGCAGCCCCAGTCCCAGCCTCCCTCCCCTTCATGCCAGCCCTCCCTACTGTCCGTTATTCTCTTCTCATTCACCCTTTCATTCAGCAGGCATGCTAGGCAGCTCGGCGGGAGGGCCAGGGGCTTGCCCTCAGGAGGCCCAGTCCTGGGAACAGCTCTCCCAGGCAGCTAGAGCCCAGGGCTATCTGTGCTAAGGGGCAGGTGCGCGGAGGGGAGGGAAACTGCCCCCTGCAGCGCGCAGGTGCCACCTGGGCCAGGCCTACAGGATGAGTAGGAGAGAAGGGGAGGGGCAGGAGCTCCTAGTAGGAGTAGCAGCCAAGTGAAGACTCCGCACAGAGAATGACCCCTTGGGACAATGATAAGCAATTGTCTGGTTGGCTGTACCAAGACCCGAGGAGCCACAGACTGGAGTTTAAAATGAACTCAGACAATGAGAGGCAAAAGGGGTGGAAGCTGGGGAGGGGCAGGATCAGCAGGGGATCTGGGAGGCCCGCCCTGGCGGCTCTGCGTGGAGAGTGATGTGAATGGGGCAGAGATGGCGCCCTCAGAGGTCGCGGGTGTCACCCAGACAAGAGGTAATGAGGTCTGCCTCGGTGGCAGGGGTGGGAGAGAAGCTGAGGGTTTCAAGACTTATTAGGACGACGCTCCTCAAAACCTGGTGACTGACTCCAGCTTCTGGCCAAGAAGCCAGATTTACCATCCTACTTGAAACAACCGAATATTTCAGGAAAAAACACACACACACACACACACACGGAACAGTGGCTGCAAGAGAGAGCCATCTGAGAGAATTAATGGGAACAGTGTCTGATGCCCACCCAGGGCTGTGGACGGTGCCAGACCAGCCGGACTGATCGCTCCTCGTTCACAGGGTGGTGGGCACAGGACGCGGGGGGCCTGGCCTCAGCATTCCTGAAAACCTGTCCAATGTACATCAGAGCAAGACCCGGAAGGATGAACTGGTTCCCAAGCGATTAAACTGCTTCCCAGAATAAAGCTCAGGCAGATTTGTAAGTATACAAAAATATCCAAAAGTCAAAATGCCTGGCGTCCATTTAAAACGATGAGGCAGTGCGAAGAGGCAGGAAAACTGGACACACAAAGGAAAGAAGAATCGATCACTGGACACAGACCTGGAAGTGACGCAGATATTAGAGCCAGCAGAGGAGGGTTCTAAAACAGTTGTTGGGGTTTTAAGATTTTATTTATTTGTTTTTAGAGAGAGAAGAAGGGAGGGAGAAAGAGGGGGAGAGTAACATCAGCGTGTCATTGCTTCCCATACCCCCTACTGGGGACCCGGCCTGCAACCCAGGCATGCGCCCCAACTGGGAATCGAACGGGCGACCCTTTGGTTCTCAGGTTGGCACTCCATCCACTGAGCCACACCAGCCGAGTCTCTAAAGCAGTTTTTATAACTGTATTCCATCTTTTCAAAATGTTAGAGACATGAAGATAAGAAAAAGATCCAAAAGGAACTTTTAAGAGTTGAAAATCATGTCCGAGGGGGAAATACACTGAATGGGACTCACAGTGGGGTAGACAAGGCTGAAGAAAAGATCAGTGAACTCGAAGGCACAGGAATAAAAACTGTCCAAAAAGAAACACAGAGAAAAAGAATTAAAAAAAAAGGAAAGAGCCCTGGCTGGTGTAGCTCAGTGGATTGAGCACTGGCTGTGAACCAAAGGGTTGCCGGTTCGATTCCCAGTCGGGGCGCATGCCTGGGTTGCGGGCCAGGTCCCCAAGGGGGGCCACGGGAGAGGCAACCACACATTTATGTTTCTCTCCCTCTCTTTCTCGCTCCCTTCCCCTCTCTCTAAATAAATAAATAAAATCTTAATAAATAACTAAAGGAAAGAGCACCAGTGAGCCATCAGATAATTCTAAGCAGCATAATGCATAGGTGGATAATCAGAGTGCCAGGGGAAAAGAGGAAGGAAATGGAAAAACGAGTGAAAATAATGATGGCTAAAGTTTTTCAAATGCAATGAAAGCTGTATCCAAGGAGCTCAGTGAACCCAACACAGATGCTGGGTGACCAACTGGATGTGGAAGGTGCAGGGGAAGAAGCAGACAAGGATAACGTCCCAGCTTCTGGCCCACGAGACCATGGCTGGGGACCGTTCTCCCAGGGGGAGGCCTGCAGAAGGAGCAGGTGGGGTGGGACTGGGGTCGGAGGACCTGTGTGGGCTGGGGGAGCACAGAGGGGGTGTCCAAGGGCAGCAACAGTGACGGGTCTGGCGTTCCAGGGCAATGGACTGGAGGCGGTGGTGGGCACAGCCGGGGAGAACTGAGGGCCAGCAGCCAACCCAGGACACACCACCAGTTAATCAAGCAGCAAACCAGAGAGCCCTGTGAGACTCAAGAGGGGATCCCCAGGGAGGGAGCCAGGAGACTGAAGGAGCACGGTGCTGGGCGGAGAGGCTGTGATGAGAAATAGGTCTCATGGGCCAGTGCTGTCACTCCGAGGTAAAGTCTGGTCAGGGCGGCTTGACCCTGGGGTAGAACTGTCCCAGGGTCCTGTGCAAGAGTCTGGACGAGGGAGGGAAGGTGGAGGTGGGATGGCTGAATTTCAGAACCCAGAGCTGCGGCCATGCCAGCAATGAACCGGGTGAGGGTGGGCCATGGTGCAGGGCCAGCCAGGGTCCCTGGGTGGGGGTGGGGGGTGACAGGATGGAGAAAGGGACAGCATGTTGGCCAGGGGGTCCTTGTGGTGCCTAGGAGGGTACTATAAATGGAGAGAGGCAGACTCTTGGAGGCCCCGAAGCCCTAAATAGAAAGGTTGTGCCAGGGGCAAGTAGGTGACCCCAGGAACTGGGGTGCCAGAAACCACAAGGGGCTCAGGGAGTAGGGTGGGGGTCAGGGAGAGGCAAGGTGTGGTGTATGGAAGGGCATCACAGGCTCGGTTCGGAATCATGGAGACAGGGAGCGAGGCAGAGAGAGAGAGAGAGCTGGTTTTCTGCGCACTGGGCTCCCCCTACCACCCAGGTGGGCAGCTTGAGAAGGGTGTGCCCCCGCATCCTGCCTTCGCAGGCAGCTCCAGCCCCATCCCGGCCCTGGAGCCAGGGCTGCGGGGTGGAGAGGAAGTGGCGAGGAGCCAAGCCCCACAGCCTGCTGGATCCCACACTCCATGCAGAGAGGCTGGGCGCAGGTGTGAGGTCCTAGCAGGGACGTGGCAGGCAGTGGCATGCCTCTCTCTGTCAGCTCCCGGGCTCGGGAGAGCCTCCCTTGGCAAGGGGCCCAGGGGAGGCCTCTGCCTACTCAGCAAGGCCTCTTGCTGCCCCTGACCCTCTTCCCCAGGCAGCCCTGGAGGTCTGGGGGGAGTGGGGAGGAGGCCATTTCCCTGAACCCCAGCTGGGTGCAAGGGGCAGCTGGGTGGCCCTGGCTGGCTTCTGCCTCCCTCTTCAGCACCCTCCCAGAGAAGCGACAGCCAGGCCCCACCCAGGCTCTCGTCCTGGCGCTCTGCTGAAACATGGGGAAGCACGCCCTCCCCAGGCAGCCTGCTGTCTCCCTGAGCGTGGGGTCACACACACCAGGGCACCCGTGTGCATGCTCAGAATGTGCATGGAGGCAAACACAGACGCAGGCACAAATGTAAGTAGCCTCAGAAATGGGCCTGCCCTTGGAATAGCTCCCTGCGTGTGTGCGCATGTGCACATGTGCAGCAGAGTTACACAACGGCAGGCATGTGCAACACGTGTGCCGCATACCCATGTACACCCATGCTCACACACTGTGCGCCAGAATGCACATATACATCAGATGTGCACGCACACACGGACATTTCATACACGTCCTTGCAGCTCTGCGCACCCAGAGGCCTGTTCTAACAGGACAAAAGCCACCTTCTCAGGCCCTCTTCCCCAGAGCTGGCTGGACCCCACAGAGTATGACTGACCCTCATCGTTTGATGAGCCTTTATCCTCAGCACTGGAAAATTACTGGAAGCACCCTGAAGGTGCAGAGTCTCCAGGAACCCATGGAACAGGACAGAGCAGACCACCATGAACACTGACCACCGGACCCCGTGCCCGAAGATGACATGGAGACGAGCTGCAGCCCGTCTGTCTGCAACGCCCTGCTCTCCCACCACCCCTGCACCCCATAAAACTCCCAGCCCTGACCCCTCAGGGCTGGTGCCAATGCTGGTGCATTTCTCCGCACCAAGCCCTTTCCCTGCCTTCAGAAAGTGAAAATAAACCTGTTACTCTCTGCACTTTCTTCTCTTTGTGAATTCTTTCACAGCCCACGTCACCGACCACCCTAACACATTCCATGTGCTTATAAGCATACATGGAGACGGTCGACACCCACACACACACATGTGCACTGAAAAGTGAGTAGAAACAGATATACATAGACACAGGCCAGGTGCATGCACCGATACAAAGATGAATGTGTACATAAAGTCGCACATGCATACAAACATGTACACAGTTGTCCATGCATGTATGGAGCTACTCATGCAATGTACCTGCAGACTCGGCAATATGTGCACATGACGCACACATACAAAGACGCATGTGCAGGTATGCGTGTCCTCACATGGACCTCCATGCTGACAGCAGCCTAATGGAAGGCTTGTTCTGGATCCTGAGCACCACCTCTCAGTCCCATTTGGGGAGCCACAGAAGCTGGGGGTGGGGGAAGCACAGATACCCCGAGCTTCTTGCTGGCCCGCCCTTTTGATCGAGCTGCTGTCAACAACACCCAAGGTCCCCCAGCTTTCAGGGAAGGCTCCAGCCCAAGGCTGACTTGCTCCAAAGCCCATAGCCCTGCAGTGATGGAGCTTGTTATTTCCATTTCCCAGACAAGGACGCTGAGGCTCAGGGAGGAAATAACAGAGCCAGGCCTCCAGTGCAGGATTTCCGGGGGCTGGGCTTCCGGCAGCGAGGCCCAGCACACCCAGCTGTTGCCTAGCATGCCAGTTTTCAGGGGCTACCCTCCTTCCCAGCTCCTATGCCCTCCTGGGCCCGGCCTGGCCCACCTCCCCTCCTCTCCTGTCCTCCAGCACACTGCCTTTCCCACTTCCCCTAACGTTCCTAGTTTCTGTTGGACTCCAGCCTTGGCCTTTGCTATCCCCCTGCATGGGCTCCTCTCCCCTGCCTTTGACCCCTCCCACTCTACCTTCAGTCTCAGTGCAAAGGGCAAAGGTCGTTTGTTCTGGGAAGGCTTCTCCTGGCAGACCACCCCACCTCCAGGCTCAGCCACATCTTGTCACAGTCCCTCGAACTTACCACAGGTTTCCTACATGGCTGTGTAATGATTTGTTTAATACCCACCTTGCCCCAAGAGGGCAGACATGGGGGCTGGGGGCTGTCTTGTTCTGGGCTGTGTCCTCTGTACCCAGCACAGTGCCTGGCCCAGAGTGGGTGCTGGGTGGAGCGGTGCTGAGGAGATGAATGAGGCTGCGGCTGGCAGGCAGGGGGGCAGCAGAGAGAAGGCAGGTGGGCCTAAGGAGCCGTGGGGGGCAGTAGGTCCAACCCCTCTTTGCAGAAGTTCTGGGGAGGGCATTGCCCAAGCCCACACACTGGTGAGTAAAGGGGCAGGAATGAAACTCAGACCCCTGCTTTTGGGCCTGTGGACCCCCCACACTCATCACCCACTCTTTCTTTCCTCCATGGAGGCTGCAGAGCCGAGCTGCCCTGAGCCAGGCCGGCTGGGGGTCTCTGACCTGACCCTCTCCTTCCTGACCAGCCCAGCAACCCAGGCTCTGCCATATGTCAGCACCCCACTGAGGAGACCCCCTCCAGTGTCCCCTGGGAGAGCTGGCCTCAGGAGTCACGGGACCACTCCCTCGCTGTGTGGCCATGCACAAGACGACTCCCCTCTCCAAACTTAGTTTATTCATCTGTAAAATGGGGACATGGAACACCTCCTAAGGACTGCTGGGAAGAATCGGTGATATAAACACGAAACAACCACCAACACGCTGCCAGGCAGCGACAAGAGCAGGCACTTCTCATGAACGTGCTCATTTTACCTTTCCACAAGCAAGAGGTAGGAACTGCCCCATGTACAGATGAGGAAACTGAGGCTCATAGAGGTCACGCACTTTCCCAGGCAGACGGGCTCCAAACTCGGTCTCCTGGAGGTGGGGCTGTCTCTCACCCTAGCATCAGTTGCCCAAGCCCCGCGGGAGCCGCCCCCTCTGCCCCGAGGTTGTTCCTCCCTACCAGCTGGTGGGGCCCCCCCCTACCGCATCCCCGCACAGTGCGGGGTGCCCGGTACCTGGCCGGCAGGCGAGGGGGCCAGCGCAGGGCCCGGAGCTGGGGAGGGGAGCGCGATTGGGAGGAGGCGCAGGTGCGCGCGCGGGGTCAGCAGTGGGTCGATACCGCCACGGTTTGAATGGGAGGGGAGAGAGCGGAGCCGCAGCGAGGGCGCGGGGAGGAGGAGGTGTAGGACGGCGGGGGATGTAGGGGGAGTGAGGCGGGCCCGCCCCCCCTTCTCCTCTCCCCCTCCCCCGCCCAGCGGGCCGGCCCAGGTCTGCAGCCGTCCGCGCCGAGCGCGGCCCCGCGGCCCCGCCGAGGGATCGATAACTAATTTCACCGCAGCAGCCGCCCCAGTTTTTTCCCGATAATTGTGCGCCGGCAGCTGCGAGCGAGGCCCCCAGCCCGGCGCGCGGCCCCCGCCTGCTCCCGATCAATTGACACCGCCACCGGGCGGCAGGAAAACTCATTTTTCTCTGCCTTCCCGGCTCCCGGTGGGCGCGGGCGAAGCTCCGCCTCGGGCCCGGGGCTGAGGAGGGGGCGGGACTAGGGAGGGAGTGCGGCCAGTACCTGCACTGACTCCGGTCTGGGGAGGTTTCCAGGGAATCCGAGGAAGCCGCGTGCCTCAGTTTCTCCAGTCCACTAGTAGGGGCGTGGCCAAAGGCCCCTGACTGGCCCCGCCCCCTTGTTTTTCTCCTTGCGGACCAACAGAGCGGGTGGCCGACCACCCCTGGCTACTGGGAGGAAGGGCTAAGAGCACAGGCATCAAAGTCTGGACGTGTGGGTTCGCATCCCATCTCCACCAATTACCCATGCGTGACCTTGGACTCATTCTTCTCTTGGGGCTCTATCTGAGCCTCGGTTTCCCCTTCTTCCCAAAGGGCCCTGGCATAGTCCTGGGCATGGAGACCTGGTGATGGGGACAGTGAGGTGGTACCCAAGTAGGCGCTGTAAATGGTGGCCTTTGTTAGTCAGCGAAGGGCATCTGCATCCATCAGTTACTCACTGAGCGCCCAAAGGCCGGGTGCTGTTCCGGGAGTGGGGGCCAGAGCAGTGACCCCAGCAGGAGCCCCTACCCGAGTGGAGCAGACACACTAACAAGGGAATGGACAGCCAGACAGCACACAGGTGAAGGAAGTGGTGAGGAGAGGAGAGGCCGCGGTGGAAAATAAAGGAGGCAAGTGGGCCAGGGTGTGGGGAGAGAGGGGGCACAGAGGCAGTGCGGCCCCAGGACACCACTGGGAGAGGCCCCTTTGCAAAGCTCTGAGCTGCCAGCTCTGCTTCCAACCCACTGGCTGCTCAAGGTCGCAGGAAACCTGCAGACTTGGCATTCTCTGAAGAGGGTGGGAAGGAGGAGGGGGAGCAAGAGGAGGGTGAAGGGAGATGTGGGGTAGGGGCATCCATAGAAGGCCAGAGAGGCTGGCCAGAGAGGCTGGCCAGAGTGGGGGCAGGAGGGGGTCCAGAGAGAAAGGGGGTGCAGACAGAGGGAGGAGGGAGGGCAGATCTCTGGTGGTCAAGGAGTCCTGGAGGGTCAAGGAGTCCTGGAGGGTCAGGGTCAGAGGGGACTCAGGTAGCCGGCCTGCCCCAGCTGGGCCATGAGGCTCAGAGAGGGGCAGAGGCCTGCCCAGGACCACAGGATGTGTGGGGCACAGAGGTGGGACCCTGGGTCCTGCCTCCAGACCTTGGAGAAGGGTGAGGCACCAGAGAGGAAAGGAAAAGAGTAGGCGAGAGTCACAGAGGGGGAGGGCAGGGAGTGGTGCTGCAGGGGGCGGCCCATTCCCTGGGTCAGGGGGGCTGAGGAGCCCTGCTGGGCCTCCTAGAGACCAACCGGAGTTTCGTTGGGGCTTCAGGGATTGTGCTAGAACAACTTTGGGGGGACTCAAAGTGACTGGTGGGCCTCAGGGAATCCAATCTGCTGACCAGACCCCCCACACACATGTACACAGTTTACCAGCATCTTCTGACCAAGCCGGCCAGTGAGCCAGGCGCCCACCGGCGGGCGCCAGGTGGGGCCTTCTGGGGCTGGGCAAACCTCAGGGCTCTGCCGCTTCTGCTTTCTTGTCTGGACAGTGGAGCTGACGGTGACGTTCTGAGGTTGTCAGTCTTTCTTCCCTTCGGATTCCTGGCACACCCAGCCAGTCTCATCACCGGCTGAGAGCCGGGGCTTGGCAGAAACGAGAGCGAGCCTGCAAGCAACCAAATGAGGTAGAAAGAGGAGGGGCCCTGGCTCGTGTGGCTCAGTGGATTGAGCGCTGGCCTGCAAACCAAAGGTCACCGGTTCGATTCCTGGTCAGGGCACATGCCTGGGTTGCGGGCCAGGTTGCCTGGTGGGCTGGTGGGGGGCATGTGAGAGGCAACCACATATTGATGTTTCTCTCCCTCTCTTTCTCCTTCCCTTCCCCTCTCTCTAAAAATAAATAAATACAATCTTAAAAAAGAAGAATGAATGAAAGAGGAGGGAAGGACCGGATTGGTGCCTGGGGTTTGGAACAACAAAGAGCTAGGTCCTGCCCACCTGTCTGTCCATGTGTCCATCTGTCCATGTGTCCATCCAGCTGCCCACCCAGACATTCATTCAGTCTCTCAGCAAATATTTGTGTGATAGTTAAGTGCCTGTGCTGTGTGGGGCACTCCTCTCCCATCCTCTTCTCCCCGTGACCCCCACCTTTGCTCTTGGGGTGTGGTCACTGGAGCACTGGCCTGGGAGTCGAGCTGGACTCCTGCACACTGTGCCCTCTCTGGGCTTTGGTGTTCTGACACCCTGTGCGAGGAACTCACAGCAAGCCACTGGTGCCACATCCCAGGGAACAGGGACAAGGCGCACGAACAAGCTGTGGAAACAGGATCCCTCTTTCTTGTCCCCTCCAGTGCCCCACTTGTGAATTTGTGTTTCTCATCTCTGCAACCTCAGCTCTTGTCGGATGGAGGCCCTGGTTACTTGGTTACCTGTGATAGTGTGGGTCCCCTGAACTCGAAGCTGTGACTGCCCTCTGACCTCCTTGGGATCCTCATGCCAGGACCAAGGAGGCAAGGAAAGGAGCTCCTGTTCAGGGTGGGTGGTCTACCCCAGACGTGGCTGCAGAGGCTCTGGGTCATCTTGGTAACCATCTCACGTCACCGTCTCCTGTAACCTCTTGCAAGGACTGCGGGTGGCCAGCCTGGAAGGGGACTCCAATGGACTGGACCCAGAGCAGGGCCGGGGCAGAGCTGCATGCTGCATGGGGTGGACTGTACCCGACACATCTTCCTCCCACACTTCTGCAAACCTCTTGGCTCCATCTCCTCATCCGGGGCCAGTGATGTGAACAGCTGCGCAGGCTTTGGCCTGGCATTGCCTCGCCCTAGGCCTGTGGGGCATCTTGCCTCACTGCCCTGGGGCTTCTGTGATGATGCCCAGTGTGAGACACCCTCCCCCACCTCGGGAACCCACCCACCACTCATCCACGCTCAAGTGTAGCACCCCATCAGCCAACTCCTGATCCAGGGGAGAAGCAGCCACCAGCAGACAGTCCTGAGACACATTTCATAAGGAATCTGAGACAATCTGGGGACTGGGCACCCAGACTTCCATTGTGGTGAGCTCAATAATTCATGTTCATATTGACTCTTTCCTCTCCTGTTTTGCTGCCCCCCGCCACCGCACCATCCCTCCCCCTCATCCCGAGGATTCACTCCCAGACAAACGACGTGTATGTCAGCCTTTGGTTTAGCCTTTTTTCAGGTAAAGCAGAGCAGCTGGCAGGGCCTGAACTGTGCCCCCCAAATCTATATGTGGGAGTCCTAGCCCCCAGTACTGCAGAATGTGACTGAGTGTGGACATGGGGTCTTTAAAGAGGTGATCAAGGTGAAATAAGGTCGTTAGGGTGGTCCCTAACCCAAGAGGACTGGTGTCCTTTTAAGAAGAGGAAGTTAGGGCACAGACACACACAGAGGAAGGACCGTGTGAAGACACAGGGAGAAGACAGACATCTATAAGCCAAGGAGAGAGGCCTCAGAAGAAACCGAACCTGCCACCAACTTGATCTTGGACTTCCGGCCTCCAGAACTGTAAGGAAATACATTTCTGTTGTTGAAACCGCTTGGTCTGTGGTTCTTTGGTATGGTGGCCCTAGCAAACTGATGTGTTAGCATACCCACCTTACAACCAATGAAACCGAGGCTTCGAGGGGCAAAGGACTCACCGGGGGTCACGCAGCTGTTAAGCGGCCGAGCCTAAATTCAAACAGGGGTCGTGAAGTGACAGCATGCAAGCCCTCGCCACCAGGAATGCTAGGGGACCAAGTGAGTCGTCAGGCCTAGGATCCAGAATCCCGCAGTCTCTTCCACAGGTTTAGGGAGCCCCCCCAGCCCCACCTCCCCTCTCTCACATCCCCTCCAGCTCCCCGCTGCTGCTGCTACTGCTGCTGCTGCTGCTGAGCTGGGCTTTCAGCTTGTTCCCTTCCTCCCTTCCTCCTCTGCTCTCCTCCTTGCGGGCCACACACACACACACTCTCAGCCCTTGCAGTTTTTCGGCAGCCACTCTGAGGCTCTTCCCTAAGGCCTGCTGAAGACCAGCTGCGGAGGGGCTTTGGGGACATCCCCTGAAGGCCATGCCCCCATCCCTCCTGGCCCCAGCAAGTCCCTGCACTGTGCTGAGCACCAGGCCAGGAACCGTGTGCAGATGGGCTCGCTGGCTGCTGGCTCACGTGCCCCACAGGGGGAGCTAGCTTGGTCTCCTTTTCACAGACAAAGACCCAGGGCCTGGGCACTGCGGGAGAAAGGCACGGGGCTACAGTGGTCTGTCATGGGGTGATTGGACCCAGTGGGAGGGGAGGTTGGGAAAGGCTTCCCAGAGTGGGTGGCCCAAGAGCCGAGGTCTGGAGAACGAGTAGGAGTTACTCAGGTGAAGAAAGAGGGAACAGCATTGGAGCTTGAGGGAACAGCATGTGCAAAGGGCCTGTAGAGGAAGAAGCAGCAGCAGGGAGAAGGCTCATGCACTGTGGCTGGGGGAGGCTTTCGGAGGAGGCCGGGAAGGCCCCCAGGGCCTGGGCCAAGCAGGCCCTATGAGCCACATTACAGACTCTTGTCCCGCCCTGCAGACGGAGGTCTGTGTTCTGAAGACCCCTGCAGCACTCTGTGTGAGGGAGGCTAAGGTCAAAGCTCAGGAGCAGGCTGGGAAGCAAGAGGGTGGCTGGTGCCCAGGTGGCACAAGAGGACTTGGGGATGTGTTATGATGTGAATATTACACACACACACAACTACACACACACACACACACACACACACACATTTTTATGTGTAAACGGACTCAGCACAGCAACACCAGGAACACCCAGCCCTGACTTCAGGACAGGAGGGACTGTGGAGTTTCCAAGTTCATAGACACAATCTCACATGAGAACACTGCAGTGCAGAGAGAGGAAGGACTTCCCCCTTAAGTAACTATGCTGGTTCGTTCTTCCAACAGGTGTTTGTGAGCACCTACTCGGTGCCAGGAGCTGTGCCAGAGGCTGGAGACTCCGAGCTGCACAGACAGACCTGCCTCGGTGGACCAGGGGTATGGGGCCGGGCCCGCAAGGCCCCCCATGCAAGAAAGCAGGCCGGAGGCAGAGACCGCCCTGAGGATGACAAAATCATCCTAATGAGCATTTCCCAGGGCCCAGCTTGGTGTCAGGGCTCTATCAACGTGCTCTCACAGCTGCTACAGGCTGTGAGCAAGTGCTACTGGTCCCTGCACACAACAGGCTTAAGAGTCGGAGAGGCGGAGTGACCGGTCTCGCCTACCACCCAGGTAGGAGTGAGGGACGGGGCAGGCAGTCTGGGCTGCGGGCCAGTCCAGGCCCTTACCCACCTCCTGGGGGGCCAAGCCAAGCGGTGGCTTGCCCGCCTCCAGCCTGACCAGGTTCCCCCAGGGCCCAGGCAGCAGCTGGGGGGATGGCGGCGCACTGGGTGATGGAAGGCAGAAGCCCAGCTGGGCTGGACAGATCCTGGTGACACTGGGAGGTCCCTGTCCCTTCCCCCATTCTGTGGAGGGGCCCAGGCTGGGCAATGGAGGTCACAGGGAGGTCAGGGAGGAAGGAAGGAGCGGAATGTGTCAGCACCAAAGGCTGCTGGCTGTAGGCTTCTGCTGGCCCCCTCCCTCTCGGCCCTCCCCTCCCTCTCCAACAACAAAGCAACCTCAGTAAGACCCTGGTTTGGGCTGGAGCAAGGAGCAGAGATCAGAGTGGGGAGTGCAGGGTCCTGGCCTCCCCTGCTCCAGCCCCCCTCCAAGGCACAGCCTTGCCCAAATCACTGGCCCCTCGTCAGTAACTTTGGGGGCATGGTGTGCTGGTACCCCTCCTGCAATGAACGAGCATGCATGTGCAAGAGGTTGCAGCCTCCTTGCTCCTGCATCCAGGCTGTGCATCCCGGCCGCGCACTCACTCAATCATTCATTCATTCAGCAGCGTATTCTTGGCCCCCAGTCCTGGGTTGGGCGGAGACTCAGTGCCAGCTGTCGAGCCCATACTGGGTATTCAGAACAGCCCAGACTGCTGAGCACACACCTGTGAGATAGCCAGACGCGGGCCTTCATGGGGCCTGCACTCCACCCGGAAAGCAGCAATGTCTGGGTCCGGATTTAGAGAAAGGGTGATAGAAAAGTGGAGCCGCTGTCCTCTCGCAACCCAGCCTTTACAGGAAATAGATCTCTTCGGTTTTGAGACACGTGATGTGGAGACTGGTTGTTACCACAGAATAACCAATCAAGAGCTGACTGATCCACTCTCTCCCCGAGCTGGATCCAGCTCCTGCTGATACCCTCATCTTCTGCCCTCTTTCTGACTCCCCTCTTCCATCTGGGACCCTAGCCCCCAGGACCCCAGGTTGGAGAAACCAGCATGCAAATTGGTCCCACCCCCTTCTTCAATATTCACATTTCATTGGTTATTGGGGCCAGGGGATTCTACCAAGAGTCCAGAACTCCTGCTCCTTAACTACTGGCCCCTCCCACAGCCCTGCCCCAACCTCTCTTCTTTGCCTTCCCAGAACTCCATGCTTGGTGAGTGTGCTGCCGGCTTCCCAGTTGTTGGAGCAGAGAATGGGTCCTCAACCTGGGGTGTGGCACGGACAGAATTCAGGGCGTTCTTGAGCTTGGGAAAAAAGTGACATCTTCGTTTTCCCTACTCTCTAGTTTCAGCTGAGCTTCCTTCGGGGATGCACTACCCAGCAGCCCCTGCAGCCCAAAGTCCTGGTGCTCCGTTCCCAGCAGAAAGCCTGGATCTCGGCAGAGCACATCAAAGTGGATGCAGATCCCTCAAACTGTGGCTCCTCACAACTTCGCTTTAGGCTTCGTGCTGGGTCTGGTTAATGCTTAATAAAGAAGCACATTTATTATGGCGTCATAGTGTGGTTTAAAAAATTTGTTAGCTGTATTTCAAATTAATGGGCTCGAGGTGTAACTCTAGGTATTTGTTATGCATTGTCAAACAAAACAGCGTGAAGGTGTCACCAAATACTGTGGTCCGAGGCACAGATAAAGCCATGACCCACTGCAGGGAGAGGAATTGGGACGTTGGATTCATGGGTGGGGAGCAGGACCTGGGGAGCCCCTGGGGAACCCACAGGGAATCAGGCTGTGGCGTGGCAGGTGTCCGGGTGAGGCTGGATGGGGAGAAACCGTCACCCTCTGGCTGTCTGGGCCTCTCTCCTTGAGGTGTGCTGCCACAAAGCAGAGGTTGGGACTTTTCAGGGTCCTACAGCCTTCTCTCTTTGTACCAAATCCAGGGGGACTGAGTAAGAAAGTGTCTCCAGGAAGAGCTCCTCGGCAGAGATGCCCTGGGGAAGGAAGCCACCTTCCAAGGGAGAGGAGAGCGCCGGCTTGCCAGCCAACACCCCTGGGCTCCTGCAGGGCCAGGCAAGGGCCTCCCGTGCCCCCAGTTTCTCTGGCCTACCCTCAACCAGGATCGGGACACCCCCAGCCAGGAACTTGGGTAGAGCCATCCCAGGCTCCATACTGCCCTGGAAAGGTCTTCTTTTCACATTAATCCAGTCCTGGTTTTTGAAGGACACCTGAGGTGGTCTCCAGATCACAGCTGTCCCTGCCCCTCCTTCCCCTCCAGTGGCAAAAACCCTGGCCCCATCCAGGAGGTGGCCTCTCTGAGTGCCCTTGCATAAGGCCAAGCTCAAATCCTGGAGGCCACACTGAGGGGTACACTGTTCATTTATAGGGAAACAAGAGCAAATTCAGTAGTCAGCCATTCACTCCACAGCAACTTAGTCCAGAGAAGTAGAGTCACGTCAGCTCTGGAGCCAGGTGACCCCAGGTCAAGGTCCCAGCTCTGCTGCTTGGGCGGATGATTCAGCCAATGCTGTCCCTCAGTTTCCCTGCCTTGAGGGTTAGGGTTATTGTGAAGATTAAGTGAATGCCTACAAAGTACTGAATACATGTCACCTATTTTATTGTTGTTGTTATTATTATTATTATTGATGATGACAATGATGAGCTAGGAGATGGAGATTGTGACACAAGCTGTTAGGTCTCTACTCTCCTCTTCTACAAGACTAGCAACCCCCAGTCCTTAACTGAACATATGGCTGTTTGGCTTAGAAACTACATTTCCCAGCTTCCCTTGCAACTAGATATGGCCATGTGACCAAGCTCTGGCCAATAGGATGTTGACAGAAGTGGTTTATATCACTTCCTGGGAGTCTCCTTAAAGGACTGGGTCAGATACTTTGTCCCTTTACCTCCTTTCTGCAGGCCAGAAAGTGAGCACAGCGGCTGGAGCTGGAGCAGCCTCTGTGCATTGTGAGGTTGGAGCTGCTTGTTGAGGACGGCAGAGCAAATAGCCCTTAGGAGCTCAGGTCCCCAGCAGCCACAGAGCCCCATTCCGGGCCTGACTGCCTGCACTTACTGCGGCAAGAAATAAACCCTTTCCTGGTTTAAACTACTGTTATCTGAAGCCTGCCATGTTTGAAGCACAACCAAACCCTTTTCAACACAGGAACACAGCTGTGAGCAAGAGGAACAGACCCTGCCTTCCAGGAGCCCCAGTCTACCTGGAGGGAGCGTCTGTACTCATGCAAATAAAGGAGCTCTTGGAGGAAATGAAATGAGGGCATGGAGAGCATGATGGGGGGCGACTGGGAGGAGGGGACTGTGGAGCTGAGATCTGACAGATGGAGGAGCAGGGAAGAGTGTCCCCGCAGGGAGGAAGGAGGACCCCTCCCTGCCAGGAGCCACAGAGGAGACTGGGGTGTGGCAGGTGGTCCTGGGCCCCTAGTCTGAGCTGCCTCTTCCCAGCTGGGGGAGCTGTTTCTGTCTCTGAAGCCAAGTGCCCAGCCAGTACTGGACACATGGTGGGTGTCCATGAAGATCACTGTTTGAAACAGGCTTTCTAAGGATCTTGAAATCATAGAAGGAACAGAGCCTGGCGGGGGGGTCTGGGGGTCTTCACAGTAGAGCGACCATTCAGATTGGGTCCCAGGGACACAGGAGTTTGGCCAAGGTAGTGGGAAGAAAGGGTATTCTAGGAGAGTGGGTGGCAGGCCCTTTCTCCTTGCCACCCACTTGTGGGCCAGCCTCACCCACCGCACCCTCTCAGAGCCCAGCCTGGCTTTCTCCACGTCATCCTCTGGCCAGTCCGTTCCAGGTGGGGCCTGAAATCCTGGCTGGGATTTTATCCTGACCACAATTTAACTCCTGTTTCTCTGGGTTCCACCCATTGAGTTTCCTCAACCTGTCTCTGAATTCTGTGGGTTCCCAGGTCTGGCAAGGCCCTGTTCAGCCAGACCCCTTGGTGCCCCCAGGCCTCTGCCACACCAGCCTGCTCTTCCCTCCTCTCTCCCACTCCCACTCATTCATCTGGCTGCACACTCTTCCCCTCCCAGCACTCACTCTCCTCACTCTGGCCTTTGCTTTCAATTCATCCATGCCACTTCCTCCAGGAAGCCTGCCCTGTTGTCTGTGGTTGGGTTAGAGCCTTTCTCTGAGCTGCCTGGAGTTCCACCAGGATAGACCCTATTTATGGGTCTATTTGACGTGTGTCTCTTTCCCCCCTAAATGATGACAGTGCTGTCCACAGAGACATCTGCACACTTAGCACAGGGTCGGCACATAGCAGGTGCTTGGCAAACATGTTGAAGGAAAGCAGGAAAATTAGTCCAGCCCTTCAGGATCTGTGAGAAAACAGGCTGAGAAACTTGGCTGGGGTGGGGGTGGGGGTGTCAGGTCTGCTGCCTGCAGTCCTACGGTGAGCCGTCCATTCCCTCTCCCTTTGGCGCTCTGCCCCTGAACCCCACAGAACAGAGGGTGGGGTGGGGGCAGTGGGAGTGGTGGTAGGGAGCTGTAGACATAGCACGCCTGGGAGGCAGCGGCAGCAAAGCCGGAGCTGGGGGTGGGGCTGGAGCTCACATCTGGTGCTGGCCACCCAGGGTGAAGCTCCTGCAGGCGGCTAGCAGTCTCTTCCTCGACACCCCCCCCACCTCCACCCCGCCTCCAGCCCCACCTCTCCCCTTCCTGAGGAGACAGGAAAGGGCCCGGGTCAGGGCCGCTCTTGGACTGTGTGCATGTCCAGTGGGTTAGACGGTGCCCTGCACGTGTATCGAAAACATCTGGTCCTGAGACACGACATGGAACCCGCCTTGAGGCTTATGGCCAATTTGCTCCCGTGTTTAATTTATGGAAGCCCCCCCACCCAAAAGATGGTGCCTGGGTCCCCTCCCCCTGGCAGGAGGCCTTGGTTGAACACAGTCCTAGGTTGCAAGCTAGCTTGGGTGGAGGGCTGGGGGTCATCTCTCTGTCCTGAGGCCCAACACTGCCGGCTCTGTCCCACTGGCTCTGGAACTCTGTGGACCTCAGTGTCCCTGACTGCAACTCAGAACTGAAACTCTGTCCCTAGCCTGCTGTCCTAGGCTCTGGCAGAGGCCAGGAAATCAGCTGATCCCCAGACGAGAGGGTTCAGAGAGGGTTCACGAAGGCCATTGCGGAGCATCCCTGGACTCGGGCAGGGGGTCTGAGGTCGGGGCTCTACGGACTGCCAGTGGTGGATCCCGCGGGCTGGGCCCGCAGTGGGCAGTGGGGTGGGGGCAGAGTGGCTGCACAGTCAGGTCAAGGTCTGGTCTCGAGGTGGGGAGAAAGGTCTCCCAGCTTTGTGATCTGGGGCTGTGCTGCCGCAGGAACCCCCTCAGAGTGGCCTGCGAGGCTATTATTGAACTCTCCCAGTGTGTGGCACACCCACCCACAGCTGTCCGGGCTGGGGGTTTGAGGAGGCTTTCCTGGAGCTCACAGCCAGAGGCTGGGGGAGACCTGGTTTCTAGACTCCCAGGTGCCCTCCTCTCCACTAGGGGCCAGGTGGGAGAGCTCAGGGAAGCAGGTGAGGGGGCCTTTTTGGGGAAGGTGCGCAAGAGACCAAGCAAATAAGGAGCTGGGCTCAGGCCTGGAGAAAAAGGTGGGAAGGGAGGTCCAGGCAGGAGGAACAGCAAGTGCTAAGGCCAGAGATAGAGCCATACCTGGGAACCACAATGGTTCTATCTGGCCCAGTGGCCGAGGGGCAAGAGGTGGCAGAGGCAGGGCACCCAGCGCAGGGCCTGGAACGCTGAGGACTACTCGCTTCCGGGCTCCTTGGGCGCCGCAGGTCCCTGCGCACTCCTCCCGGCGGGTCCCAGGGAGACTGGACTGCCCGCTGCTGCCCTTTCATGTCGGCCTCCGGGAGGCAGGTCCCCGAGCCGGGGGCGGGGGGGTGGGGCAGGCCGCTGTGGGACTTCAAAGCTGGCGCCCCCCAGCCCGATCCCTTAGCGAAAGGGGCGGGAGAGTCCGGGAGGGAGGTGGATTTCAGCGGATCGCCCTTTCATCCCTCAGCTCCGCCCGGCCCAGACCCCCGGGCGGCGCCTCAGGTCTTGCAGGGCTGAGCCATCCGAGAAGGCAGGGGCTGGGGGGCACAAAACAGTGTCTCTGTTGTGTGACCCCAGGTCAGTCCCTGCCCTTCTCTGGGTCTTGGCTGTCCCCCTCCCTGCCCAGAAAGCTGGGCTCCGGTCCTTCTTGGGCAGGGGGTCTTCTTGGGAGAGGCATTCGGGAAGATTCCGGCATTTGGACCCTTGAGATCTGAGCAGGCAGCCGGGGCTCACCTGGGATACCTGCTCTAGCCCCACCCCCACCGTCAGCGCACCCATCTTTCTTGGAGGTAGTCTCACCAACTATGGTTTGTCTCTGCGTGTCCCCGCCCCCCCCAGTGTAACCCACTGTCCCGCTTTCCCCTCTCCGGGCCTCAGCTCCGCAGATGCTCCAGGGGGTGGAGTGCGAGTGTCCTTCCCCACCGCTGCGACTGAACACTCCCTCTTGCAAGCCTGTTTTCCCATCTTAATTAGCATGGGGCGGAGGGAACCGACTCCACTTTCTGACACAACAGTAATTACGACAATGGCCACACGCTGTTCCATGTAAGCCTCGAAGTGCCCTTTGTGGTCAAATCTGGACATCCTGTCTCAGGCGGAGAGCCTGAGGCTCCGAGAGGGGACTCAGCCCAGGTTACAGGGCTGGGGAAGTGGGACCAGAGGCACGCCCGGGGAGAGGGTGCTCATGATGCCCGTGGAGTCTTTCCCATGCTGTTCAAGTCTGCTGCCCCACATGAATCAGAAGACGATGGCGGAGTAGGGTGGGGTAGGGGGGGTGGAGGCCAGGCTGGGACTGCTGAAAGCAGACCCTGATATGCTACTGAGTGAGTGCAGGCAGCCCCTGAAAGAGGCAGGTGAATCTATCACCCCCATTTTGTAGAAGGGAAAACTGCAGTACTAGGCGGTCACACAACCAGCTAAGTAGCAGAGCTAGGTATTGGCTGGCTTATTTGTGGCTCCAAAGACTTGAGGCTTAGCCACTGCCCCTGGGATGAGAAGGGCAGACCCCTGACCCCCGGAGCCCTGGCAGGGAATCATCCCTGTGACCCCAGGAGCCCCGGCGGGGGGTGCTGTTATTTATTACACCCGTTATACAACTGAGGACTGAGGCACAGGAGAGTGAAGGTGGGCCTCAGTCTCCCAGAAAGTGGCCAAGTCAGAACTGGAACCCAGCTTGTCTGGCTCCGAGCCCCGGGGTCCGACTTGATGGATAGCTCTGGCTGCAGAGGGCAGGACCACCACCAGCAGTGTGAAGCCTCAGAACCTCAGAGGTGTCCCATCTGCCAAGAGGGGGCCATTCTAATGGGTCCCGCAGGGTGCCAAGGGCACTCAGGCTGGTGGGGTGGAGCTGGTGCCTGGGTATCAGGCACATGCCACCCAAATCTGGAGATTTAACATTCCTCCCTGGAAAATCAGATAATCAAGGAAGTCAAATACCATGAAATGAGTGTGATCCTCTCCAGAAACCCAGCGGGAGCTCCAGAAACTCATCACACGGCAAGTGCAGGAGGACCACCCGCCCCCTCGACTTACAGGCAGGGAAACTGAGGCACCCAACACTGTAGGGAGGTCTTCCCAGAATGTCCTGCCTGCCCCCTTGCCCAGCGTTTACTGAGGGCCTCCCGTGTGGCGGGCTCTGTGCTGGACCTGTTCAGTCCCTAAGCACCTGGGATTCAGAGTCTGCTTGAGAGGGGTCCTCTGTGTGCCAGTAAGGTACCATTGCTCGATTCTGACTCAGGAGGGCTTCCTGGAGGAGGGGATATCGAAGCTGAGACCTGATGTTAAGTAGGAGTCACTGAAGCTGGTGGGAAGAGCATTTCAGGCAGCAGGAAAAGCATGTGCAAAGGCCTTGGGGCATGAAGGACTTTGGCTCAGAGATTAAAGAAGCCAGAAGCCTGCTGTAGAGGGAGGGGGAGCATGGAGGGAAGGGCAGAGGGGACACAACCTGGGGGCTGCCAGAGGAAGAGTCCCCTCAGTGCTGGGTGGGGGGTGAGGTGGCCAGCGGGGGAGGGGTACAAAACTGGCACCCAGGCATCCAGCCCGGAGGGACCACCTCACAGGCATTCCAGGACTGGAAACGTCAGGAGACCCCGGCTGGAAATGCAAGAGGAGGGAGTGGCTCCAGTCCAATCCTGAACCCTGTCCTGTTGAGCTACTAAAAATTAAAAAAAAAAATGAAAGAAAAAAAAGGAGTGAGATCAAAAGGGAACATTCACAAGTTAGATGTACCCCCGAGTCTATGAAACCACCAGAAGCTGCTGGAAACTAGTTTCAGGGTCTCAACGCCACAAGCGCTGGCGACCCCAGCCTGGAAGACCTGTGGGGTCATGGCTGTCCCCCCTGCCCGGGGAAGGAGGGGGCAGACAGAACCCTGGACTGGGCTGCCCGGCCCGGTCTGTGGGCTCACCAGTGGGCACACAGGAGGCCACTGGAATCTGTGGCTTTCACATTCACTTTGGGCTTCTCAGACCTGTGCCGTAGACAGGGTCAGGCCGTCTCTACCAGCAGAGGCTCGCAGGCCTTGTCCTTGTCAGTGCGTGGGTTTGGGGGGAGGGGCAGAGAGGAGGGAGGCCGGAAGAGGAAGAGAGGCAGTAGGAAGGGAGGGGAGGGAGGAGGACGGGTGAGAAGGGAAGGAGAGGGGAATGAGTGGGTTGGAGGAAGGGGCAGCGTCTGTCTGTGCTGATGGCAGTCACCACCAGGGGTGCCTGTGCCGTGGGACCCCCACTCTCCATCCTTGGGACCCCAACTCTCCGTCCGTCTGCTTCAGTAATGTCAGCTGCCCCGACGGCGGAGGCCCTGTGCTGGCCTCGGGGCAGGAGAATCCCCAGGTGGGTCTCATCTGACCTTCGCAAGGGGCTGGACCCAGTCATCCCACTCAGCCAGACCCCACGCCCAGGTTTCCCCGGGACCAGGCACCATCTGTGTGCACCTGTGTGTGTGCGTGCATGCACACATGCTTACGTTAGGTTAGGAGTATAACAACCTCGAACTGGCTGGGCTTAGATGCTGGCCTGGCCACCTGCCAGCTGTGTGACCTTGGGTGAGTGGCCCAACTTCTCTGTGCCTCAGTGATGAGCAGCAAATGAGTTAATCCCGGAAGCCCTAGACCACAGCCCCTGGAACAGAGTTAATGGAGGGCCTCAATTTTAGTTACAAGGACTATTAGTCCGAAAAGGCAGGCTGCGGGATCCCTTTCGGAGGGGCTCTACATGGAGGGAGGGGTCTGTGGTGGGCCTCAGAAGTCCTAGATGCTCCCAGAATTTTTCTGAACAGAGGTGGTCCTTAGCTCCTGTCACAGGGCCTCATGACCCCCCAAAGCTGAGCCTCCTTGAGCCCTCGGTGACAGAGCCCAGGACTCCGAGGGCTGCTTGGTGCCTGCCCCAGCCAGGCCAGGGCCAGTGGGTGCCCACGGTCCTGCAGAGCCACCACAGACACCCCACGGGGGGGGGCCACGTGTGCTCAGGGACAAGGAGCCCCCATTGGAGGGAATGATTTCTCAGGCTGAGACAACACTGCATGGCTGTATCCAAAAACCAGCTCTCTTCTCTGGGATGGGGAGGCGTGAAGACGAATTTCAAAGGCGGAGCTTTGAATAAACAAAACCCAATAAAAATAATGCCCTGAACCCAAATGCTGAATCACAGCCCCAGGCACATGCAACCAGCTGACGCCAGCCCTCCCTGGTGACAGGCATGAGCCACTTAGGGGCATGCCAGGAGCTTTCGTGCAGCTGGGGCCTAGGTGGCCCGGGCACAGCACCTGCCCCACCCCCAGCAGGCCACCTGGCCCAGCCCCACACTCCAGGTCTTGCTGGGACCCCTGCCCGCTCCATCCTGGTGGCTCTGTCGGGCTGGAAGGGTTTTTTGCCCAGTTCTCACCTGCTCCCCCATCTGGCAGCAGGGAGGCTGTGAATATATTGCAAGAGACAGTGACCCCCAGGGAACACGAACCTGCTGCTGAGAGGTAGCGCAGCTTCTCCGCATGTTCCAATCTTGGTTCCACTGTGTGACCCCAGGATGGTGGCCACACCTCTCTGAGCCTCATGTAGAATTGGGGGTCATCATAGTACCTCTTTCATGGGATGGAGCTTTGGCTGCCTCCATAGCAGTTGGGGCAGGAGAGAGGCTGTGGGGGAGGCCTGGGTATATGGCGAACACCCAGCAGGGCGGCAGACCACACTGTGCCAAGGCCAGGTGCTGCGCATGGGTGGCCCCATGCTGTGCCTAAGTGACCTTGAAAGAGCCTCCTCCACTCCCCCAGTTAGATTGTGAAGTGAGGACAGTAAGTGCAGAGAAACATGTGCAACACGGAACACATGCATCGACTGTACAGAATAAAATGCACGCGTGCACTCACTTCCTCGTATGTGCGTGCACTGTCTCTGGGAGGCACCCAGACACGGGGGACCCAGGAGGAGGGATCAGGGCCCAGGGCCCGGCGGAGGCGGCTGGGCCCTGATCCCTCCCCGCTTTCCAGCCTGTGCCCACCTGCACGGTGCTGCACGCATGCCTTGTCCGGTCAGGGAACACGTGCAAGAGTCTGTTCGAAGTCCTTTCAGGGCTCTGCTGGCGACCTCGTGCCTGCCGCTGACCCATCTCCCAGGGACTGCCCCCAGGGGTCCGGGGAGCTGTGGCAGGATGTGGGGTCAGGACAAAGCCCAGCCCCCTAGGCCAATCTGGCCCTGCCTCCAAGCAACCCTCCTGGGCTCTCCCGCTAGCCCCCCAGGGGGCCCAGCCCAGCACTGACCACGGTGCAGTGTCTGCGTTCCGGACCTATACGGTCTGCAAGGGCTCAGGGAAACATGAACACACAGGGCCCAGGTTCAAAGCCAGTTAAGAATTCCAAGAGGACAAGAGCAGAGCATGAAACCCAGTGCAGAGCCCTTCCAGGCGAGGGGCCCTGTGGGACAGACTGCAGGGGCTGCATACCCGAAAGCCAGCCCCTGCAGTGCCCTCCTGTGTCAGGCACGCTGCCCGTCTTGTTCGCAGGGCCCGGCACACAGCCCGGTACACGGTAGGTGCTCAGTACACGTGTGGGAGTGAACGAAGGAGAAGGGATGGAACCGAGGTGTGGGCAGAGTTCAACATCGACAGCCAGTCTCTGCGGACCCCGGCCGAGGCTCTGCTCCCCAGCCCTGCCCTGTGGGCTGGGGGAAATCTGGCCAGTTTTCTGGAGGACCAAACCCCAGGCTCAGCAGAGGCCACTGCCTCGTGCTTCCCCTGTCACGGCACTTCTCGCGGGGTTCTTATCTGGAGCTCAGCTGTGTGACCCTGGGAAAGTGACTTTATCTCTCTGTGCCTGGTTTCCTCATCTGTAATACGGGGCTGGGGCCGTGCCTACTTCAGAGGTGTGCTCTAAGCATGGCAGTCTCTAGACCAATGTCTGCTCAGGGTACAGGCATCAGTCATTCTTCCTGTGCTCTCCGGGGGGACTTGGAGTTCTGGGAGGGCAGGGCCGAGGTCTGTCTCACTCACAAGGACTCCTGGCCGCCCTAGTTAACATGCCAGACTGGCTGTGGGCTGTTAGAAGTTACTCATGAGCTGGACTGGGGAGGCGTCTTTCCCTGGAGAATGCCGTCTGGGCCCTCGAGGTGCCTGGGCCAGCAGGGCTTGTGGCCAGGGGAGCCGGAAATCAGCCCAGAGCCCAGCAGGGCTCCTTGGGAGCGTGGGGGTGGCACTGCGGTCCCCAGGGCTGCCAGGTGCAGAGAATAAACTAGGGAGACACTGGCGGGTGAGTCATTAAGGGTCCCCGAGGCCCCATGACAGGAGATGGCAAATGAGCTGCTCTGGCTGCTGCTCTTGGGGACCAAGTGCCACCACCCAGGAGGGTTGCAGAGCCAGCCTGGAGGGTTCAACGCCTGCTTCTGGCTCAGGGTCCGCCCAAAGCCAGCTCTGATGGGCCCAAATAGCACAATGAACATCACCAGTGTCACCGCCTTTCCTGAGTCTGTTTAAGGGAATGTTGAGGCTTGTAGGGCTGCCTGGAGGTGGCAGTGTACATTGTCTCCAAGAGGTATTTGATGGTCTTCAACAAGAGCCCCTGGCTGGCGTAGACCATCTGTCCTTTAGGGCACATTGGGAGGGAGTGGCAACAGGACCCAAAGAGACAGAGATGCTGGGGAGAGGGAGGACGTGGGTGGGAGTTAGGCACATGGCAGTCGAAGGCAAAGGGACTGGAATGAGCAGTGGGCAGCCCACGTGGGGGACGCAGGGCATGCCTGCGCGCGCGAGTGTGTGAGTCTTGTTTAGGGGGACAGTAATTGTTCCCCTCACGTGTCAATGGATTCCCTGGGCCCCCTGCCCACCCACGCCCACGCCCAGGCTCAGAAGCGTTGCACCAGCCATGCCACAGGACAGCGGCAGTCATCTCCCTTCCCACACTTCCTGTTCCTCTGTCCGGGTCTGGCCACGCCCCCACCTCGCTGTGGTGGAAAGGCGCAGGTGTCTGTCCCATGACCCGCCCAATGGGTAGGACCCCTTCTGTGCCCCCAAATTCCAGGCTTCTCCTCATTACTAGTCACTGTGTCCTGTTTGAGTTTTGTCCCCCACTAGACAGTAGCTTGAGGACAGGGCTATTCTTTCTCCTGTCCACCGAGGGCCCAGGGCCCACGTGTATGTGGCACACAGTAGTTGCTCAATGAACAGCCTGCAGAATGAAAGCAGGTGAGCCTGTGGGGCAGCTCGTGTCCCCAGAGCCCTGCCGGGGCTGCCTTCTCATGGGTTCCGCAGTGTCAATGGCTCTACATGGCGTCGGAGTCAGGCCCCTCTTCGCCCAGCCCTCACCTGGAGTCAGCACTGCCCTGCCCACTCCCGGGGTCCAGCTGCCTCGGCCTCCACCCTCCGAGGAACCCTGAGGCCTCCTGCCCCTCTGACCCTTTGCTCTTGCCGCTCTGCTTTCAATCTGCACACCCTCCCCCAATTCCACTTTCTCCAAATAACCTCTCCCCCTCTCTGACCCAGCCCTGGTCCTCCCTGCCACCGAGATGCCCACGTGCTGGACAATGGGCCCCGGGCAGGACGGGTCTCAACCACCTTGCTTGCCTTTCAGGGGGAGACGTGGGCTGCTGCCACGAGGTGCTGCCGTACATGGGTGTCTCCTCCTGCTGACCTTCAGTCTGGACTCCAACACTTAAAAAAACTGTGTGGCCTTAAGAGTCAGACCTGCCCTGACTGGTGTAGTGCAGTTGGCTGGGTTCTGCACATGCCTGGGTTGTAGGTTCGGTCCCTGAGCAGGGTGTATACGAGAGGCAACCAGAAAAAAGAGTGGCACCTCTCTGGGCCTCAGTTTCCCCAGCAATGAAAGGATGTACTGGGAGCACGTGTGTGCGGCTGAAAGCTGCCCACTGGTAGAGGACGCAGCCTGGCCACACCCCAGTCTTCTTTGAGCTTCAGTTTCCTTATCTGCTGCAAAGGGGCTACGAGAGCCCTGGCCAGCCCAGCCGGTGGAAGGGCCTGGGAGCAGGGTGGGCTCCGGAGAGAGGAGCAGCGATTTTCCTCCCCCCCCACCCTCCCTCCCTCCTTCCTGCTCTCCTCTTCACCCCCCCCAAACCAGACACAGCTCCCCCGGCCCCACCCATGGTCTTGTCCCAGGTTTGCACATGGACCACAGTGAGGGTGGGGAGCGGAATGGGGTGGGGACCAGGTTTGCTCAGAATGAGAAGACAAAAGAGACCTGTGCAGGGCACCCCTGCCTTGTGCCCCGAGATTCTGAGGGGGTGGGGACCAGAGCCTGGCCCCAGCTCCAGCTGCAGAAGGCCACGTTCCTGGCCTTCCAGCCATGCTGCTCCCTGGAGCCCTGGGAGGGGCTGGCCACGCGCCAGCCCGAGTGGCAAGGTGCCAGAGAAAAGGGCCCTGCTGGGAGCCCTGAGAAGGGGTGAGAGCTCAGAACCTGGGAACGTCTGGCAAGGGATCCCACCCGCACGCACACCCCCTGCCTGTCTCCACACCTTCCTTCTGGTCACCCAGTTCAAATTCAAGCTCTGTCTGAGTGGGGGAAGGGCATGTCAGTGACTAGAGCTACAGAGGATGGGGAGGGGCTGGGGGGTGCATCTGTGGCCTCCCAGTCAGCAGGTAGGCCTGGGAATGTGGGGCTGGAGTCGCTGGGAGACCCTAAGTGTGTGGGGGTGTGTGCGCGCGCGCTATCTGTGGTGTCCCTAGTGTGCATGGTGTGGGTCCCTGCATGAGTGTGTGTCTGTGTGTGATGCCTTTGAAGTGTGTGCGTGTGCGTCTGGCGTCTGCGTGTGTGTGGTGTGTCTGCTGTGTGTGGCGTCTGTGGGTTAGGCTGGCGTCTCTGTGTGTGGTGCGCTTGCTGTGTGTGTGTGTGTGGTGTGTCTGCGGGTGTACTCCTGCGTCTGCTCACGTGCTGAGTGGGATGTGAGGCTCTGAGCTGATGCTCAAGGTCCTCTTGACACAGAATCCATGTTTGTCGAAGAGGAAAAGAGGAAGAGAAGGGAGGTGAGGGGAGGGTCAGGGGCAAGGGAAAGACAAAATTAAGGGCTGGGGAAGAGGCGCAAGGGGAGAGGGGAGGCAGAGGGAGCAGGGAGGGGCAGAAGGTCTCCACTTGCCTGGGTGTGGCACCTCTACTCAGCACCACCGCCAGCCTGAGCCTGTGGGGGAGGTGGAGAGTAGCCCCCATTCCCACCCCTTCCGCAGCTCTCTGTCCACGCTCCTGCCCTTTGCACTGGCCGCCTGAGGGCAAGTTCTCGGCTTTGGGTCCCCCCCAGATGCTGGCAAAGATTTTCCAGGGGTCTCTCCACCCCTGTGCGCTGCCCGCGGGACTCAGTTTCGAGGGCTCGCTGCTTAAAGCTCTGTCGCAAGCTTAGCAATTTTTGGTTAATCAACACAAGGTGAGAAAGAGAAGCCGCGGGACCAGCGGCCACCAAGCCCTCGTGGGCGGGCAGGTGGCAGGCGGCTGCTCGGGCGCAGCAAAGCTCGGGGCTGGAGGCGGCGCGGGGGCGGGAGGCACGGGAGCGGCGCGAGGGGAAAAGTTTCCGACCCTCTAGCGAGAGGCGGAGAAGTTTCAGCTGCGCCAGGTGGCGCCAAAGCCAGGCCAACACTGCCCCCGCGTGGGCGCGGGGTGGCGCGGCAGCCGGCGGCCAGGCGGGGGAAACTGAGGCTCGGAACAGGCGAGAAGGGCTCCCAGGGTCACTGGGAGGAGGTGCGGTAGAAGCAGGCCTCCTGTGAGACCCGCAGACTCTCTAGGAAATAGAAATACTGTGCCGGGGTTGGGCGTGAAAGTCCAGAAAGTGGTGTGGAGGGGAAGGGGAAAAGTCATCCCAGGGACTGAAATCCCCCTCCAGCCCCAATTCCCTACTTCCCCACCCAAGGGGGTGGTAGCACTGCCCCCAACCCATCCCCTACAAGGTTTGTCCAAACTGTGTCTACACTTGTCGTCTTTGTTCTGGAGCCAGGGCACCCCTTCAAACAGGGATCCCCACCTACAAGCTGTCCTGGCCCTGAGGTCCCCACCGCCTGTCCCCCCAAATCCCACCCTTTTCCCATTCATCAGGCTGCCCGGGTGTGGATTCCTCAGCAGTTTCCTTAATGGCCAGTAGGTGGCGATAAAGACCCGGATCCTGGGCCTGGCCAAGGGTCCTGGCCCAACCTGGCCTTCAGGAGTGGAGGGGTCTCAAACTTTGCCAGGGTGTTGGAACACAGCTGTGGCAGGGCCACGCCCAGAAGACAGGCATGTAGGGTGGCAGTGGGGGGTCAGTACAGAGGTCAGGTTAACTCCAGTCAGTACCTGCCACCTCCTGATGTGGTTTTGAACACTGCCCATGCCACACCCACCCACCCAGTTGCTGTGACCAGGGACAGAGGGTGTGAGGCTAGTCTGGGAGACTCAGAAGACGAACGTTTGAGCACACATAGGGGGCTTTTCCCTCAGCCTCAGTTGGACGCCCTCACCCACAGTGGTAGGGTGCTCAGCAAGCACCCTTTGGCTCCATCAGAGATGGAGGCTGGGGTCAGAGGTCAGCCCAGGTGTCTGTTTCAGGTATGGGCTGATCCAGACGGACAGAGGCTTGGTCCCAGGTTTGAGGTGTGTGGTGGGGTCTCCCACCTTCCAGAAGAGGGATTCACTTAGAACCAACCCTGACCCCTAGGGATGCCTTGCCCCCACCCTTGAGCCTCATCTCAGCTGTGACTCCCCCAACCCTCCCCATGGTCTGGGCACCCTAGAGATTGGCAAAGCCAGGCACCTGGGGAGGCTTGTAGGGTGAGACTTGGCAGCAGGGTCCAGGCACCTGGGATGCACATTTATTTGTGGACCAAGGCTGGCCTCTCCTCACCCCTGGCCCACATCCACACCTGGGCTCGGCTCCGAAATCTTTCATCGCTGAGCCTGCTGACGTGTTACTGAAGGCAGGAGGAGCTGGTACCCCTTCGGGCGGCCTTGATTCAGGATCCTGTGCAGCTCCAGGCTGGGCAGGAAGGACTCCTAGAGTGAGAAAGACCAGCTGGGGCCTGGTGTGGGGGAGGCGAGGGGATCCTGGGCAGGAGACAGGGCTCCTGGGGCCTCAGCACTAGGGCGCAGGAACTCAATCCCGTTTCAGAGATGAAGAAACCAAAATGCAAAGACAGCTTGCTCTTACGGAGCTGGGATCTGAACCAGGCAGCCCAGCTCGAGACCCGCCCCTCAGCCAAGCATGTGGGGAGGCTTCACCTGGCACTTGCCCCCCCCACCAGACTGGGGTGCTCCAGGTGGCTGGCTGCTCACAGGTACTCACCAGTTTCTGGCTCCAGGAGCAGGGCAGTTTGCCCACTGGGTCGAGAATGCTGTGGGCACCCAGAAAGGTTTTGCGGTCTCTTTGCTGCCTCTGGGTGGTGGCCCTGGGGATATAGGGCAGGCTGCTGTTCATAGAGGTGTCCTCAAAGAGGTAGTCTTCCAGCTCCGGGATGGGCCTGAGGGGGACAGTAGCCTGTGAGCTGCATGGAGCCCAGGTCCCAGATCTGTCCATGGCTGGCAAGGCCCTCAAGGGCCCAGGCCCATGGCCTACCCAGACGGACCTCGGGCTGGGAGCTCTACAAGGTGAGGAGGGGGAATACGTGGGAACCCCAGCCCTTCCCCGAAGCCTCACAGGCTGGGGCTGTCCCAGCTGAATGGGGAGCTGGCTGCGGCCTCCTTCTTGGCCTGGAAGTCCAGGGCTCCATTGGGCAAACTCTCCACCCATCTCCCGACGCTCCCAAATGTACGCTCCAATGCCGCCTCCGACGGAGTGGCTGGCCTGTTCTCAGTGACGTCCTGCTGGCCTGGAGGAGAGAGGGCACTGTGAGAGCTCTCCTGAGGGAGGGGGCACCCCCCCCAGCTCTCCCCTCCTCCCTCTGGCAGGCAAGGCTGGCAGAGCTGGTCTCCATGGAAACCCAAGGCTCCCCAGTGCCTTCTGGCTACCTCCAGAGAAGGCTCAGGTTTTAAAACTCTCTTGTGTGACTGTTTTTGCCTTTATTACCCTATCTGCCCCTGCACCCCCACACCACTCCTGCTCCAGCCCCAAATGGCCCCCTTTTCTACCAGGGGAAGGCCAGTCACCCCACACTGGAGGTCCAGGGGAGGGTATTGATTCTCCCATGGGGATGGAGGCATGGTTTCTGGGGGCTGGGAGGACTTCCTGCCCAACCAACAGTGGCCCTTCTGACCGGTCAGGGATCTTGACGGAAATGGCAAGGAAGCACTGGCAGAGCCCCAGTCTGGCGCCCTGGGGTGCAGGCGCAGTTCCCCTGGCCGGCGGCTGGCCAGGCAGCTCTCCTGTGCCCAGCAACCACCATTTACACGAAACTGTTTCTCCAGGTGCCTCCTTGCCCTGGACCCCCAGAGTGGCCCGGGCCCCTCTGGCATCTCTTCTTGGTGGCTATGCCATCCGTTCAGGCCCTTGGTGTCCTCATCAAACAACTGAAGTTGGGTAAAATCACAGTTTCTCTCCAGCTTCCTGGGACCCTCGAGGATCCCCCAAGTCGGCAACAGTCCTGGTTTTTAGGGCTACAGCTAGGCTCTGGGCGGCCATTTCCTGAGACTGCACCTAGTAGGTGCTCAGAAAAAGAGACGCAGACTGTTGACCACCATTGGAGGTTGTGGCCCCCAGGGTCGCTGCTGGACCTTGAGGAGAGAAGAAGCCAGGAAGGTGGAGGAAGGGAGCTTTGGTGACCTCCACTGGAAGCCACGCCCCAGCGCACAGACTGGCCCGTCTGTTCGTGTGAGAGCTCGCGTGAGAGCAGATGTCTGCTCGAGGGCCCAGGCCTGCTGGTTCCTAGCTTCTTTGCCAGATCCGGTGGTGCTGGCGTTCCCTAATCTTCTGGAACTTTGTGGACACCCCCTCATCCCACTCTGCTTTCACGAACATGGGACAAAGATGCTTCTGGTGCCCTCGAAACGCCCCAGGCCCCTGCAAGCCATACGGGGAGCCAGATACAGGGTTGGGAGGTTGTGGGCGCCGGTTCTGAGGTGGGCAGGGGCAGCCTGTGAGAACCCTGGCAGCAAGAGACCCTCCGCAGTGGCAAGGTCTGGGCAGCCATGGTTTCCTGCTCCAGTGCTGTGGCTGCTGCCTGGTGCCACCTGCTTTGGGACACTTCTACTGAACCTCGGACCCTTGACTTTGTCCTCGAAGGTCACCCTGACATCCTCCGGAGAGGCCAGTTCAGGCACCTCCTCTGTGGGCTCAGCAGCCTCTCGGGCCTTTGAGGGCTGGTGCCTCCCTCCCAGCACCCGGGGCCACAGGGTCTGCTCTCCCAGCTGCAGGCTGGAACTTTTTGGAGTTTGGGGCTCTCCATCCCAACTGCTCACGTGCACGGCTGCGCTCCCAGTAGCGGAATGCCGTGTCCCATACGGTCTCGTCAGCAAACCGCACTCGGAAGGGACTGCACCGCTTGTGGTGCCCTGAGCCTTCCTCCGAGGAGCTGTGGGTGAGCTCGGTCTTGAGCTTGGGTACCTGGAGACTGTGGGGCCTGTGGAAAGAGGTGAGAGTGAGAGGGGAGGGCTGGAGCCTGAGCCCCCTGGGCCCCCTCCACCCCAACAATGCACATCCACCAGACTGGAGCTCGCCGCGTGAACCTCACAGTCACAGCTGCTGGCCTTTCCCGAGCACTTCCTGTGTGCCAGGCACGCAGCACGCAGCCCCACCCAGCCCACACACCTCCGTGACGTACGGTCACTGTTCCCATTTTACAGACGAAGAAACTGAGGCACAGAGATGTTTTGCAACGTGCCCAAGGTCACAAAACCGGCAAGGGATGGAGCCAAGCTTTGAATCCTGGTTCCAGAGCCGGTACTCATGTACTGGCATTTCTGCAGAGGGAACAAAGGCAGGATCTCAGGAGCCAGGCGGTCCTGGGTTTTGATCCCAAGTCTTCTGAGCTTTGGTTCTCTGATCCGTACAGTGGACCTGAGCCCCGCCCACCAGCCAGGGCTGCGAGGAGGCGAGATGAACGGCAGAGCACCCCACCGAGGGTCTGCAGGGCCAGGGTGAACATCTCCAACTGTTCTTACTGTAATTACTAGCCTCGATGATACCCCCTCTCAGCAGCGTGCTCTTTGGGGGACAGCCCTTGAGTTTCCCCTTGTAGTGTCCCCTTTAAATGATTATAGAGTATAGGCATGATAATAGCATCCTTATAAGAGTTTGGTGAGCATCAAATAGCTTGTGGGAAGCATCTAGCCCA
The DNA here is from genome assembly GCA_004024845.1 of Tonatia bakeri. NCBI lineage: Eukaryota > Metazoa > Chordata > Mammalia > Chiroptera > Phyllostomidae > Tonatia > Tonatia bakeri. The sequence goes on along the minus strand of PVIA01003662.1, from coordinate 97,238 downwards.
GGCTCTGTGATCAATAAAGGGGATCTGTTATTGTTACATGTACTGTTACTAATTTTGTCCTCAAGGCCAAGGCCGCTCAAGGCCCTGCCTGATCCACCCATGGTTCTGTGATTCAGAAAGGCCATGTTTGACTGTAGGCATATACGCATCACTACATCCGCGCCCGTTCATCTGACCACATCTTCCCACCTGTGCGGACCCAGAGGGGATGCTTTGCATCAGCCCACGCGAGAGCCTGGCAGGCAGGAGGCATCCAAGACAGGCCCGGCTGCAGCCCTCGGACCTGCTCATCCAACAGCAGTCGGCACAGCGACGCCCACTCTGTGCTGGCCTCAGAGCCAGGCCAAGGCGCCCCAGCTCTGCCCACGCTCTGAAATCCCAGCTTCTCCTCTCAAAGGCTGCCAGAGCCTGTTCTAATGCACCCCGCATTGCCCCCACCCCAAGGCCCACCAGGAATCTTCCACACTGGAAGGTGCTCGAGTACTAGCTCTCGACTGTGGAACACAGAGAATGTAGCCTTTCCTGCTCTTCTCACAGTTGAGCCCTTGAGAGCCATACATTTCTTTATTATGTCTTGCGAGGAGCGGCGTGTTTATCTGGCCGGAGTGATTTAAAGTTCCTGGGCTGGCAAATGTGTTTCATTTCTGGCTCCTACTCTGATGCATTGGTGGTGTCTGCCTGGAGCGCGGTGTCAGTGGGGAGGAGTGCTGTGATCTATTAGTACTGTCTGCCACGGGTGCAGGATTAGAAGAAACGGTGCGTATGTGGTGTATTTACTCTGGCTGGTCTTTAAACTCCTGCTCAGCGCTCTTCGCCCTTCACCCCTGTGTAAGCCCGTTTAAGCTGGAAGTTGTTTTTCTGCATCCTTCCCCTCCTCCATCAGAGTTATGGTTTCTTCTCCTGCCTCCATCCCTTATTTCATTTCCCCCAATATTCGACATAAAATAAGACGTAATAAATGTTAGAGGAAGAAATGGATGAATGGATGGTGGAATGGGTAAAAGGATGGAAGACTGGTGGGTGGGTAGGTGGAAAGTGAGTGAAAATGAATTAGTGAATTAGTGAAAGGGTCTGAATTAGTGAAAAGGTCTGAATGGAAGAACTAGATCTTAGGAGGGTGGGTAGATGTATGAATGGGTGGGTGAATAATTATGTGGATGGCTATGTAGACTTGCAAATGGCTTCATGACTAGATCAGAGATGGCTAGTGTCCTGGATTTGTAAGCGGATGGAAGGATTTGCGGGTGACTGATCTACACATTGGGCCCATGGATAAAATTGTGGGAGTTTGCGAATAGATGAATGGCTGACTGACAAGATGGGCAGACGGATGGATGGGTGGGTTCCTGAATAGGGTGTAGAAGACCTCGTTCGCAGATAAGATGCATGCAAGGGGGGTGGGTGAAGGGGAAAATGAAAACACGAATGGCTTCGTGGATGAACTATGAACGTGTCGGTAGAAGACCTAATTGATGGTGGATGGATTCACAGATGTTGATGGATGATTCCTGAATGTGTTGGGAGGAAACCTGATTCACGGATGGATGGATGCAGAGATGAATGAGTGGGTGGTGGGATGGAGGGATGGGGGGGTGGGTGGAGTCACAGGCGGACTGTGAATGTTCCGGCAGAAGACCTGATTCATGGATGCCCACGCAGATGGATGAATAGACGGATAAATAGGTAAACTCATGGGTGAAAGCCAGAGGAAAGAGAGGGAGCAGAGAAATGCTCTTTCTCCTCTCTCCCCACCCCCATCCTCCCAGAACTCACCTGTTGGCCTTTTTGACCCTGGTGACCTCTCCATCTCTCCTCAGCGGCCCCAGGGTAGGTATCTGATCAAGTGAACTCTTCTTAAGACTATTCTGGAAGTTCAATGACCGGCCCCTTGAAAGCAAATAGGCCACATCCAGCATGAGTGGCCAGGGTCCCCACCCGTGGAGCATCGATGACAACCCTGCCCCCTCCCCCAGCAGGCCCCTGACACTCACCGCAGGTCTGGGAGGAAGGAGTAGTCAGGACTCCGAGGAGAGTATCCTCGCCAGCACTCTGACACGCACCTTTGATGTGGCGATTCTGAGGATGCTGGGAGCCAGGAGGAGATGGAAACAGTTATGAGCCTTTGTTTGGGGGCAGTCCTTACCAGGGTCTTCCTAGTTCTCTGGTCTGTGGCCTCAGTTTCTTCATTCCTTCAAGAGGGGCCGTGGAAGACCCGCCCCCAGGCATGGTTGTCCGAACTCTGCCAGGAACTCAACTAACACTAGCATCATCCTTGGAAAGGTGGCGGGGCCTCCCCACCAGAAACAACTCAGCCCCGTTGCCCAGCCCCCTGGGGACCCCGCAAGGGCCTCACTTGGCGGCTGTGGCTGCTCAACCCACTCCGCACCGAGCTGGCTCAGGAACTCCCGGAACCTCCGAGGGAGGAACTCTCCTAGGAGACAGCCCAAGGAGCCCGAGGTCTTCCTGGCCGAGCCCCTCCAGGAGCCCTCGCACTCTTCAGACCTGGGGTGTGGGGGCGACAGCAGCAGCGACCTCAGCCCAGTCCTGCTCCGCGCCGCCCGGGGGCTCATGGTGGGCAGAGGGGGCAGGCGCAGCTGGGAACGCCAAACATCCACCCCTGGCTCTGGGGCCGAGAACTCGCCACTGGAGGCCGGCCACCACTCGGCGCTGCCCCTCGAGGCCCTCGGGCCCCGAGATCTCCACGCTCCAGGCACTGATCGCAGCTCACGCGGAGGCGGCCCTGGCAGCCCCAGGTCCCTCCTTCGGCATGCGCCTTCGCCAGGGAACCCCTTGGGCGCCACCTGCTGGGCCCGGAGGTTGGGGGGACGCCAGGGCATATCTGGCGCTACTCAGCTCAGGGCATCCTCCAGCCAGTGGGGGCGGGGGTTGCCGCGTGAAGTGGAGAGGAGGGCGCAGACCAGCCCCCAGGCCATCGTGCGGAGGGCGAGGCGGCGTGGTTTGGGGGTAACATCCCGGGCTCGCCAGACACTGAGCGGCTTCTGGCTAGAGCTCGCCCAGCCTCTGTTTCCTCACTTGGAGGGTGGTGACGATAAGAGCACCCACCTTTTTTTGAGCTGCTGTGACGTTCAAATGAGCCCGCACACGTAAATGGCTTAGAGTAACGTGGGGGCACATCGCCAGTGCTCAACAAACACTAGCTGCTATTATGATGAGGATTTAAAAATATCTATTTAGAATTTAGCCTCAGCTCCACTACTTACTAGCTTTGTGACCCAGAGGAAGCCAACTGACGGGGCTCCGCTCGTCGGCCTCATCTGCAGAATGGGGATAACAGAGCCCCCGCCCCTCGGAGAGTGAAACAGCCTCATGTCAGTCACGTGCTAGGGAGCATTTCCCTCGTTGGAGTGTCATGTCCTGGAGGCTGTTGCTGTTATTAACACTCGCTCTGCTAGGAACGAGGAAACCTGGAACCCGCAGGAAAGGAGAGAGCTGCTCAGCATCTGCCTCCTGCTGGGGTCTCCCCACCCTCACCAGGGGGTGGGGAGCTTGTCGAAAACACAGATGCCCCAGCTTCTGATTTACCGTACTTTGCCATGTGTAGTGCGCATTTTTGCCCAAATTTTTCAGGGGAAAATAAGGATGCACATTATACATGGGTAGTACTAATTCTGTGTCTATACAAACGTTTTTAATTCTTTTATTTATGCTTATGCCTGAAAAGTGTAACTCTAGAAAGCAATAATGATATCCATGTGCAAAATAATACCCTGGAACATGATCATTGGTTCTGTTTCTAAATATAAATAAATGAATACAATTGAATTAAAAATTAAAACAAAAGAATTTTTCCCTGAAAGTTTGGGCCAAAAACGTGGGTGCGTATTATACATGGCAAAATACAGTAGTAGGTCTGGGTGGGGCCACGACACATACTTTTAACAAACTCTCCCTTTGGGAGACAGAACCCCAGACTTGCCCCCAGGTCCTGACCCTGGGGTCTCAGAGCCTGCTTCCTCCTTACCACACCCTGCTCCTAGAGGCTGTCAGCTCTGAGCTGGCTCCTGATAGTGCCACTCACCCTAGTGTGCCTTGGGGGTGGGGGCTGAGAAGGTCCCAGGGAGTGTAGAGCCCCCAACAGGTGGCTGGAGCTTGGGAGAGCCCATCTTCCCTGCCTGGTCTCTCTGCTGGCCCCTCCCTGCCACCTTCAGTGCCTCTTCAGGGTCATTGTGATCCCCCCACACCCAAGGCTACGGGAGGAGCAGTGGGTACTGATGCTTGGGGACAGAGGGCGAGGCAGTTGTGCTCAGGATGCCAAGGCTGCAGTCACCGGGTGGTGGGGGAACTGCTGATCCGAGGAGCCATGTCTGAGCCAGGGATGGAGGGCCCAGGTTCAGCTACCCCCTCCAGAACAGAGGCCCAGGTAGGTCATGCTAGGGCTGGTGGTTCTAGAAGGAAGGCTGGGCAGCACCAAGGCAGTGGGCTTGGAATCCCAGAGAATCCACTTGGGGACCATGTTCCGCCTCTGTGTGCTATGCAACCCCGGACCAGTCTCTCCTTTGTTGGAACTCCATGGGAAAATGGACTGTTGGGAAAAGGCTTGAATTGTGACATTTGAGTGAGGAACAAGGGAAATTTGAACAAGTAATTTCACTGGCATGGTATAATTTCACAATTTGAAAATTAAAAAACAAAACACCAAACTTTGTAAATCACATTACAAGGCATCTGCCTGGAGGAGGCAACACAGAGTATGTGTTCCATTTCTTGCAAATACTCCTCAGCCAGGGGTGGGAAGAAATACCTCTTTGGGAAGTTAGAATATTGAGTGGGGAAAGTGAGAAAGTTTGATATTTATTTTTTAAATATTGTATTTATTTTTAGAGAAAGGAGGCGGGGGGGGGGAGAAAGAGAGGGAGAGAAACATTGATATGTGCTTGCCTCTCACACGTGGCCAGCTGGGGAACTGGACCACAACCCAGGCATGTGCCCCAACTGGGAGTTGAACCAGCAACCCTTTGGTTCACAAACTGGTACTCAATCCACTGAGCCACACCAGCCAGGGCAGGTATTTATTTTGAGGATATGTGAGTTTTTAAAAAATGGATGAGGAACACCAGGCTAACTAGATGGCTTCTAAGAAACCGTCCAGCCCTTGCTTGCTATAAACGTTGACTCAGCAACTACTATGTTCAAGATTTGGGCATTCAGAAATGCAAGAGGCTTTGAGGTTGGCGGGGGGGAGCTGGCCAGACCTGGAAAGGCCTTGGGGTCAGGGTGTAGGGAGGGGAATTCCTTTTCTGTGGACAGGAAATAAAAGCAGGAGTGGATTTTTAGAAACCTCCAAAACAGCTAAATGCAGAGCAGTCTCCCAAACAAGATTATAGACACCCCAGGCAACTGATATTACCCATTATCCCCTTCCCCTAGAGACATGGAAAATAAAGCTTGAAAGGGGACCCAAGTCTGGCCTGGAGTACTCTAGAGAGGATGCCAAATAATATGGACATAAACAGATTTGGGGGACTCCACAGGTGGGCCTTTTCTGCACCCCACCACATAGCTGTCATCTCATTAGAGCAAACACAATTTAAGCACGTCCTGTGTGCACCACTCAGAGGAAGGTGCTGTGCGGACAACCTAAGGCAAGGATGTCAGTGTTAGGTCAGATATCGTCACTATAATGGTTGCAAGTGCGGGCCTGCAGCCTTGAATTGCAACGTCCCACACGTTTAACCCTCCCGGAGTTGGCAGGTGAGCAATTATTCCATCTGCCTGGCAGGCGAAGAGACTGAGGCTTCGGGAGCTGCACCACGTCTAGCTACCGGCAAACTCCTATTTCCATCAAGGCTGCCTGAAATTCCAGAATTTCTATTACATGGGAGGAACCTAAAGAAGGGCAGTCTTTTTTGAAATGTAAACTTCATGGACTTGTTCTGCTTATTTGGGGAGGCAACCCCTTGGCACTGCCAAGGAATTTCTTTTTTTCTTCTTTCCCTTTTGGATCTGTATTAAGATGTTAATTGTTATGCAAGGGATTTGAGGGGGAAAGTCTTCCCCCCACCATACTTTACTCAGTGGGAAGCTTACAGAATACTCGTTTTTAAAAGTCCAGTTTTGAGCCTCCAAATGAACTGGTGCCAGTGCTGGAGACGGGAGAGAGTCGGCGCTGCGCCTGTTCTCACTTGCACATCCTTCCAGAGATGATGCAGAAGTCAAGTTAGGGCAGACGACCAGGGGGCGGGGCCAGCCGAAGTGGGGCGGAGCCAATCAGGCCCCGCCCCTCCGGGCACCCGGAACTGACGTGAGCGGACAAAGGCAGCGCGCGCCGCGAGGTGTCGTGTCTGGCTGTGGTCTGACCAAGGTGGCTGGGGGCTTCTGGGCTCTTCGCTGCCAGCGCCCTCTCTTTCTCTACCCCCGTCCTCTTCTTCCGGGTCCCGGGAGCCCCGGCCCGGGGTGAGTAGCGCGAGGCGGAGTGGGGGCGGCGGCCGCCGGGTGAGGGGGGGCCCTGACCCCCAACTGCCTCGGCGCCCTGAGGCCCCGGCTCCTTACGTGACCCGGCGCTGGACGGCCCGGCGTGCCGCACGTGCGCGCTCGGGAAAGGTTTCGGGCCGCGGGCGGGGGTCGCGGAGGCAGATCGGGGCACCCAAATCCTGGGCCAGGCACCCTGCCCCGCCACGCAGGTCCCCGGGCCACAGCAAGCCCCATTCCTTCTCTCAGCCTTGGTGTCCCCTCTGAGACACGGGGATAAGGACCGCACGCACTCGCAGGGTCGGTGCTAGGACTCAGTAAAATGCCCACTTCGGACCCGGGCGCGAGGCAGTGCCTGTGACACAGGAGTCGCTATCGTATTTCACCCCGACCCCGCCCCAGATATGGCCAGACACAGGGGCCGCGCAAAGGACAGTTCGCCGCTGGGAGACCTTGGAGCCAAGGTCAGCCTGTGCGCGGAGAGGCTGTCACACTGAAAGGCCTGGCTTTGCTGCCAGTCCACCGTGTGGTCCCTGTCAGGACGCTCGTTTCACCGGCTGTCTAATAAGGGGTAGAAAGAAACGGCAGGGCCAGAGGCCCCTGTGCCGCGGGGTGGGGCAGCGGTGCAGCCGGTCTGGATGTACAGAATCATTGCCGGTGGGTTGTGTGAGCCCCGGGAGGACTTGGCCCCGATGGCGCCGAGACGTTGGGGTTCCCTCCTTAATTCTGTTCCTGGTCTCCTGGGTGTGTTCGAGGCACATCACCACTGCAACGCAGTGGATTTTCAGTCTCAAGCTGGCGGCTGTGGGAGGGTCGGAGGGTCCACGCAGGAGCTTTGACAGAGACGGGAAGCCATAGAGTCACAAAGATGGCATCTCCGAAGGGGCCCTTCTCTCCCCTGCAGCCCAGCGCCCTTTGGGCTGTTGAACCGACCCACCACCCAGCATGTCAGTGACAATCCCTCCGGTGTGTCCAGCGCTCCACCACGACAGGGCGCTTCCCTGCGTTTGTCTCTCTGACCTTCACAATTGGCAGAGATCAGTGACAAGGATCTCATTTGACAGAGATTTCTAAGCAGGGGGTAGTAGGCGCCCAGCGTTTATGCTTTTCTGCCCACCTTCCATCACTACGGCCTCGCCCTAGAGTCAGCATTGCTGCTCCCGTTCTGCAGGTGAGGGACTTCTGTCCCTGAGGGTGGGCCTCACCCGAGCTCTCGCAGCCGGGAGAGGCGGAGCCTGGCTCCATCAGAGCCTTCGTTTGTTTCTTAACGCTTCCCCCTAATTTCTTTCTTCCTCCCTCCCTCCTTCCCCTGCCTTTTCACAGAGCACGCTGCCGTTCTCCTATGTCCAGCTGCAGACACACGGATCCAGGGAGAACAGGCCCCGGCCAGCAGGCCGCAAGGAGGAGAAGGTAAGCTCAGGCAGGCCCTGGCCTCCGCTGGCTTCCAGGCTTTCTCCTGGAGACTGCGGTGACTCTGCCAGGCACTGGCTCCCTTCTCCCCCATGGGTCCCAGGCAGGGAGAAGTAGCTGGGGCAGCGGGTGTTGCCCTCAACACCTGGGGGGGGAGGAGAAGGTGGTGGATGACCGTGAAAGATGAGCAGACGCACCCTTTCTGCTGAGGAGCAGGAATGCACTGTGAGGGAAGGGTTTCTGTTCTCTGGGGGCTAGCCTGGAGCACCCATGCCGCCCTGCTGCGCTCCAGCCCCTTCCCGGCCCTGCAGCTGTGCCGCTCCTCACCGTGAGCCCGGCAGCGTGCCGGAGGGCTGTTTGGCTGACGACTCTGCTGTTGCCCTCCTGCCCACACCGGGAGAAGCAAAGTGCAGACAGGGCCCTGGGAGTCATGTTTGCTAATGAATCAGCTCTTAGAACAAATGTCAAAGTTACACCTGCCATTTCCCTGTAGATGTGCCTCCCCTGGCTTGTTCCTAGAATTCTTGTAAATTAGGTTATTCAGGGGACCCTGACATTTAAAGGAATCATGTTATAAGGCTTTTTGGTAAAGCAAAAATTATATTGTCGGTAATGGCCTTCAGTGTTACCAGTTTTGAATGGTCGGGTTTTTGTCTATGGGATTTTCTTAAAAGTGGAAACTGGCTGTAGCCACAGAAGACTCATTCTTTGAGTCATTCAACAGCCAATCAGCAAACACCCACCTTGAATCAGGTGCTGGACTAATGGTGTTCAGAGTAATGACTCTGCCCTCAGGGGGCTTACATGGGGTGGGGGGCAAGGTGAACAGATAGGCAGAGAGAGTAGAGCCAGGTGAGGGTTTGGCCCCAGATTTATTTTGTTCGTTTCATGGGAAGTGAAAGCTTTGTGGACACCCACGCGCCACACGGGGCGCCAGAGAAACACAGTGCTGCCCTCTGCGCCCCCTCCTCTCTGCTGCTGCCCTGTGCACCATTGAGAAAGGATCCTCCATCCTTTGAGCTTCCACGGCTCTTTCTGGCCCAGTGAGAGTCGTCGTGGTTTCTCCCTGTGTTTTATTCGGGTTCATGTTTGCCCTGTCTCTCCTACTGAGTGGCAAGCTCTCCAGGGCCGGGGGTAGGGGGTTGGACTTGAGGTGCACAATCCTTACAGCAAGCAGAAGAGTGCCTGTGTGGGGGGACATGTGCCAGTGCCCCAGGGCAGCGAGGGGATCCTGGGTCCCTCCCGGGTGTGAGGTGGGCCGGTAGGCTGAGTGTGGGGCTGGTGAGCCACCCTCCGGCGGCGTGGGGGTCCTTAGCCCTCTGCCGGCACCCAGTTGTTCCTTGGTGGTCCCCCTCTGTCCATCTGGTAACGCGCCCATCAGTGTCTGCTTTCGCCCTTGCCCCAGCAGTTCGTGTGGCTGCCACCACTGTCTTCCAGAAACACACATCTTCTCGTGTCGCTCCCTGCTCAGCCCCGAGCCGTCCCACTGCTCACCCGTCACTCTTTGGGTGAGACGTAAACCAGAGCGCCTGGAGTGTCCGGTTGCAAGGGCTCTGTGAGCGCCCTGCCTCCCGCAGTGTGTCCCGCTTGCCTCTCAGCTCTTCCTCACCCTTGGCTGCAGCCGCCACCCCTTCCTGGGTGTCTGCCCTGACCCCAGTGGAGGAGGCCCCCAGGTGCACTCTTCTGGTGGCCTGGACATTGCAGCCCTCACAGTGGGGTTGTGTCCAGCTGCGCTGTGTCTGCCCGTCCGCAGCACGTGCCCGCAGAGTCCTGGCGGACCGTCGATGAGGGACCGGTCCCCACAGTGAGCTAGCTCCTGTGCCGGTGAATGAGAAGAAGGGAGGTGTGGGGATGGCCCAGGCCCCTCCCGGGGTCAGCCAGACACCCACCGCAGCAGGCTTGGGCTCCTTGCCTCTCGGTCCTTCCTCTTCAGTGGAGATCAGACTCTCCGTCCCCTGGGGTCAGAGGCCGTTGAGCCAGGTGTCCTGGAGAGTAAGGGGAGCACTAGAAGCTGGGCCTCTGTGTCTCTTGCTCTGACATGACGACAGCTTTGTAAAATGACTTCAGGCGCTGCCCTCCAAAGGGTAGCAGCGGGTTGGGGGACACTGGACGTCCCTCTGCGCCAAGCCGGGCTGAGTGGCCAGCGAAGCATGGTGTGAGACCCGGGCCCTCGACCCGGCTGACGCGCTCGTGTTCGTCCAGGAAGCACCACTGCTGAATTTGTGTCTGAGCGGGGACGAGGTCGGCGGCAGCATGACGAGCGAGGTGATAGAAGACGAGAAACAGTTCTATTCGAAGGCCAAGATGTACTGGAAGGAGGTTCCGCCGACAGTGGACGGCATGCTCGGGGGGTACGGCCACATCTCCAGCATCGACATCGGCAGCTCCCGGAAGTTCCTGCAAAGGTTTCTGAGGGTAGGCGGTCTGGGTGCTCTCCAGGAGGGGAGGGCGTGGCCAGCACCACGTCTTCCCCGTCCCACAAAGGGTCTGAGGCCGTTTGTCACTGTCTACCACCCACACCTCAAACAAAGGGCGGGGGGCAGCACTCAGACTGTGGACTGGGCCTCAAGGTCACCAGGCAGGAGCTGGCCGTGATTCGGGGGTACTCTCTGGCGCCAGAACTGGGTAGGCCCCCTTGAGTTCCCAGTTTTTCCGGGGACGAAACCTTTGTTCTCTGGCCCTGTGCATGGGCATTTGGGCCCTGGCTGTTGGCTGTTCTGCTGAAGGCAGGCTCTGCCCACTGCCTTCCCCTGTGGCTGGAGCCTCCCTGGCCCAGTCCCCTTCCTGTCTCTCATCAGCAGGCATTGGAGGCTGCTGCCCGCCTCCCACCCATCTGCCCGCTGTCTCTCCTCCGCCCACTTTCCATCGTCCCAAGTTCGTTGTTAAAACCGCGCATGTGCTTACTGATCGCCCTCTCCTGTTCCCTCCCTGATCGCATTCTTTTTATTCTCCGTGCTGTCATTTTAACGCGGTGTCAGGAGAGGACACGAATGCCTCTCTTCAAGTCAGCGCCTTTAAGTGGAAGTTGGCTTTCATTTTAGAAATCTGACCCAGAAAAACCATGTCATGTTCCCACCCACTGATGTCCCTTCCCACTGGTGCCGGCTGCCAGCCTGTGCCCCGTTTAGATTTGATTACTTCCAGGGCCCCCTGGCATGGTGAGGGCCCTCCAGCTTTCTCACCCTTCTTGAGTGCATCTCCACCTCCCTTCTCTGTGTTTCAGGAAGGCCCGAACAAGACGGGCACCTCCTGCGCCCTGGACTGTGGTGCCGGCATCGGAAGGATCACGAAGCGGTTGCTCCTGCCCCTCTTCCGAGTGGTGGACATGGTGGACGTGACGGAGGACTTTCTGGTCAAAGCAAAGACCTACCTGGGCGAGGAGGGGAAGAGGGTGAGGAACTACTACTGCTGTGGGCTCCAGGACTTCAGCCCCGAGCCCGACTCCTACGACGTCATCTGGATCCAGTGGGTGATAGGTGAGTGTCCTGCTGCCCGCCCCCTTAGCCCTGCCAGTCTCCCACTGCGGAGACGAGTCCCCGGGGGTCCTGGAGCTGGTGCCCTCACAGCGGGGGTTCCTCCCATCTGGCCTGCGCTCCCAGGACCGTGGGGCTCGCCACCTGGAAAATGCCTTTCCTTCCATGTTGGTTTAACTCAGTACCCGCTGCAGCCCAATGTGGGGGGGCAAGTTTTTGTTGAAAAATTTACATGACCATTAACCACCGTACAAAGAGCATGGACAGATTTTATGAAAGAGCACTTCTACTAAGAGGAAACGCTGAAGCCCTGGCGGTCCCTGCTGTGGGCAGGGAGGAGCCCGGCTCTGCTGTCCCTTGCTGCACCTGCTCAGGCTGACAGCGCACCCAGGGTGCTCTTCCGGGCTGCTGACCTGGTAGCAGGCCACTGTCCCAGTGACCAGCTACCCGCTCCAAGGGGGAGAGCACTGCCCTGCTGGGACATGCTGGGCCTGGCCCCGCACTCGGGGGCGTTTCAGTGTAGGGAAGTAAGTCTGGCCCACTCAGTCCGTCCAGGCCCAGGAGGGGTGGGTGTACGTGATGTTAGGTGTCAGGCATGGCCTGGGAGTCCCCCGTCAGGGTGAAATCCCAGCAGCATGCTTCATGATCGCCCCTGGGAAAGTGACTTCTGGGCCGCTTCCACCCTCCACCACTGGGGTACAGTCAGCCCTTCCGGGCTGGAGAGCGCCAGTGGGGCCCTGGTGTGGAGCACCGAGTGTGTGCTCCGCTAGGTCAGGAAGGGGTGGCTGAAAGGGACGCCCAGCGGGGTGTGTGTGCCTACGCCCTCCTCAGCGCCCCTGCTTGTCCCCACAGGCCACCTGACCGATCAGCACCTGGCCGAGTTCCTGCGGCGCTGCAAGCGGGGCCTGCGCCCCAACGGCATCATCGTCATCAAGGACAACATGGCGCAGGAGGGTGTGATCCTGGACGACGTGGACAGCAGCGTGTGCCGGGACCTTGAGGTGGTGCACGGGATTGTCCACAGCGCTGGCCTCAGCCTGTTGGCCCAGGAGCGGCAGGAGAACCTGCCGGATGAGATCTACCACGTGTACAGCCTGGCCCTGAGATGACTGGCCGGCGGGCGCAGGAGGAGGAGGACCCGTGCGGGGGCGGGGAGCGGGCAGCCGGTGCAGCCTGGAGGCTCCATCCACACTGATGGTTAGCAGTGTTGAGGGAGGCCACTGGATACACCTGCCTGCCACCCACTCGCCACACAGGCTCTTTCGAAAGGTACTAGGACCCACTGGGGAGTGCGGCCGAACGGGCAGTGGGGCAGGAACCTGGCCCTGCTGCCCTAGGCAGGGACTGGGCAGAGCCGGCCTATGGAAATACACAGCCTGCTGGAAGCAGAGCTCCTGGGTCCCCACCGCTGCCATCAACAAGTCTTCTGGGCACGGCTCTGGCTGCCTTCAGAGGAAAAAACCCTCTTAACCTGGTTGAGGACACGACCTAGTGGGGAGGAGTGGTCTGCTGGAGCTGGTGGGAGGGTCACAGTCTAAGTTTGGTGACAGGGCTCGGTGGTGGTCACAGCAGCCTGCAGCAAGGAAAGAGGTCTGTAACCTCATTTTGCCCACGCCCTGTGGCTCCTCCTTGGCTAGTATTTCATTTCAAAATAAAAGGTGACTGTTCTGGCCTGTGTGGCTCAGTTGGAGTGTCATACCATAACTGAAAGGTTGCTGGTTCAATTCCCAGTCAGGGTGTATACAGGAGGCAGCCTATTGGTGAGTCTCTCGTGGATGTTTCTCTCCCTTTCCCCCTACCCCCACCTTGAATGAGAAAAAAAGAAACCTTTAAAAACTGAAAAGGGTGAGCCCCAGTGCTGTGAAGGCCCTGCTGGAGTGGTATTTCCCTTCACAGAGGAGTGCTGGGTGCTCGACCCTAATGTGACGTCTGCTTGTACCAACCACCCACTTCCTGGCCGCTGTGCGGCTCTTCACCTGAGCTGAGGGGCGGGGATGTTACTGAGGACCTTTAAGGCCAAGAGAAACCAGTCTGATTTGGTAATATAAATATGTTATTTAGTTGCCTCAGCTCACTTCCAAGGCATTCACACAATTCTTCACCACAACAGAAAGAGCTTTGTGGGGACTCCGCACTGGGCGGCATAGCTGGCTTTCCGTCTTGGTTGCTCCATCAGACGGGACAGTCTGGAAAGGGCTGTCCCTGGTCACACATGATTGCTGCTTTAGCAGAAGGCGTGGTCCCCAAGACCCTGTGTTTGGCACAGAGTACAGCCCTGAGCCTCGCTCGGTGGGAGGGGCCACAGGTGTCCCGGCCCCAGAGCTGCAGGCCGCTCAACTCTCTCCCAAGCCCACCGATGCACTTCTGTGCAGGGAAGGACCTGGGCTGGGTGGCACCCCAAAGGGCCCCCAGCTTCCTTCTAGCTTCAGCTCTGTCTCCATGCAGCTCTCAGCCGAGGACCTGGGCTGAGGGCTCCCCCACTTCTGGGAATGTCCAGCAGTCCCTTCAAACGCAGCCCAAACCCGCACCCGGTCATTTCTGCCTATGCGACCTGAGAACCGGGGGTGCTGCCCAGGGAAGGGGCAGTCTCCCGGACAGACACGCAGCCTCTTCCCATCTGGGTGACTGCAGCGGCTGGGCCCCGCCTGGCTTTCTCTGCACCGAGGGTCAAGTTTCCTTTCTACCCTGCACCTTCTGGCCAGGCAGGACCAAAGGTTCCCTCTGAGGCTGCCGCAGGTACTCAGGCCCACCCGCAGGCTGATGGAGGGGCCCGGACCCTGTCCCCTGCAGCCCAGGCATGGTCAGATGTCTTCTTCGGCAGGGCCGCTGTGCTCGCTGAGGAGGTACCACTTCAGCCTGTCGGGCAGGGGGAGGGCTCTGACTTTGGTGTCCACAGGCCACGGCTGCAGGTAGAGCCGGATGTACACGCGGCACAGGTGCTTGAGGGGAGGGGGGTAGCTCTCCAGTTGCCTCAGGGAGAAGTGAAGGGCCTGGATCTTCTCCGCCAGGCTGCCCACAGGATGGATGTCGAAGTTCTCAGGCAGCTGGAGCTTTTGGGAATTCGTCACCATGAGGTCCAGGACGGTCTCGGCCTTGCGCAGGAGGTCCGAGTGGCTCTCGTCCTCGGCACAGCCAGGGTGGGAGCAGAGCCGGTCGAAGACGACGTGGAAGCCGGACCAGCAGGACGCGCCGTGCAGGGAGCAGTTGTAGGCGGCCCCGGACTCCAGCAGAAAGCGCAGCAGGGGCAAGTGCGCTTTGAAGCTCTTGAGGCAGATGTGTGTGAGGGACTCGTGGGCCGGGCACTCACTGGGGTCGGCCCCGTGGGCCAGCAGCAGCTGCGTGACTTGGAAGCAGAAGCGGTTGATCATCTGGGCCTCCTCTTTGTCCCCGCCCACCGTCTCACCGAGCAGGAAGATGATGCAGGTGAACACGGTGTCCCCATCTTTGGTGGTGGCCTTGACATCGGCCCCTGGAGGAGCGGACAGGAGAACAGAAGGTCGGAGAAGCCCAAACGCCCTTAAAGTAATGCTCAGTGTTCAGGCGCAGGGAGAGCCTGTAGGACCTGGAGTGAGTGCCCTGTGAAAGGACAGGGCTCGGGGACAGCTGGACCCGGCCTCACCTCCTTCCAGCAGCAGGCGGATGTTCTCCGTGTTGTGGATCTGCACCCCGTCGCTGCTGGCCAGCGCGTGGAGCAGAGCTGTCTTTCCTGAGGAGGGAGAGGCTGTGAGGGCGGGAGGCTGGGGAGCCCGGGGCGGGGCAAGCCCAAGGGTGAAGGGAGATCAGCAAATGACCTTGGAAAGGACTGCCCTCTCAGCTCGGGCTGAGGGTCACTGCTTTCTGGCCATCCTCTTCCCACCCACACAGATGAGAGCGTGAGGGCCAGGAGAGGGAGTGATTTTCTGGACCCTGAGAAGCTACCTGAGACACAATTCCCTCAGAAGCCAAGTGCACTGCCTCCCACCCCCCTACAGAATGGGGGGCTGGCGTGGGGCCAACAGCTGCATTCCCTTGAGAGCTTCTGCAAGCCAGCAAGGTGCACTGGAGTATACCCCAGGCTGTGCTGTGCTTGCCCACCTGTCGTCCTGCGGTACCCCCGCTCCCCTCACAAGGCACCTGGGCCCAGGGCTGTTCTGCTTTCCCACGGGAGGTGCCCACCATGCTTGTCGGCTGCGTTGACATCTGCCCCAAGGTCCAGAAGGCGCTGCAGGCAGGGCAGGCGCTCCGGCTCCTCGCTGGCCAGGTCCAGGGGGCTGCTCTCGTGGATCTGGGCCAAGAAAGCACAGCCAAGTCGTCCTGGAGGCTGCTCGTGGCTCCCTCCCGCACCCTCTACTTCACAGCAGGCTGGACCCGGCTCTTACCCGGTCCCTCCGGTTGATGTCGGCCCCGTGGCGCACCAGCAGCTCCACCATGTCGGGCTGGTTGCGCAGGACAGCGATGTGCAGCGCCGTGTAGTAGGTGACCGGGTCTAAGGCACAGACACAGCCCACTCAGCCCTACCGGCAGCATGTTCGTGCAGGATCCCAGGCCTTGGCCGGGCAGCCTGGGCCCAGCACTCCCAGCACAGGAGGCTGGGCTCTGTCACCTTGAGGGGTCCCAACACAGTTGTCCTCATCGGATACTACAGCACAGGCTCTGGGGTCAGACCTAGCTTCTGGTCCTGGGGGTGTTCTAGGGGGCACTGTCCTCAGTCTGTCTGGGCTCCAGGTTCCTCTTTGTAAAATGGGGCCACACAACACAGCATCTCCTCCGGGCTCTCGGGAGGGCACCCAGAGTGGCAGCTTCTCGAAGCTGGCCCTCAGCCCCATGACCCTCCAGCAGCCCAGCAGCCTCTGAGTCTGTCCTCAAATGGGAGAGGAGGCATGCCTGGCCCCATCATGAGTCAGCACACAGACCCGTCTGGTCGTAAGTTGGCCGCGCAGCCTCCTAGCTGACCCTGCCTTCCCTGGGGGAGCCAAAGAGGGGAGTGCTGCACCGCCCCTCCGCCCGCACCTACAAGCTAGATGCCAGCACAGTACCCCTGTGATGTATGCCCGGTGTGACCTTTTCCCCACCTCCTACAGCAGGAACAAAAATGCAAGATGGCTCAGAATAACAGGCAGGAAATTACCTTCCCTTAGCTCTGGGCACAGTGCCAGCAGCTGCATTTTCACATTAATGGGAGCAGGGAATTAGCTGGGAAGATTTGCTAAGTCAATGTCATGGTAGAAGCAGCAACAAACTTGCTCTTGGACCAGAGGTGGAAAGGGCCGTTTAAAGCCCGGCGGGTGGGGGGATGGGAGGCCACCCAGTGAGGGTTTCCTTTGTTAACAGCCGTGAAACAAACGGAGAGAAGTAGTTTCTAAGAGAACAGTCAGCAGAGCCCAAAGGGCTGGCTGCCCACCGGGAGTAAGGCTCCACTGAAGCCGCCCACCCACTCCAGCCCCATGGGGTTCCCCCTGACCTTCAAAGTTGAGGTTGGCCCCCTGCCGCAGGAGGACATCAGCTGCCTGGGTCAGCCCCAGCTCGGCCATCTTCAGCAGGGCATTGCTCACTCCTTCCTGATAGAATGGAGAGTGGGCCTTTCTCTCCAGAAGCTCAGTGAGAACAAGGAGTCGGCCCTCCTCGGTGGGGATGTAACTGGGCCTGGCGCAGGAGAGAGGAGGACCAGCTGAGTGTAGGAACAGCTGTGGGCCCAGCTGGCCCAGGCACCCTGTGGGTGGGTGGCCTTTAGTCTCCTGCTGTCACCTCCCCAGCCCTGGAGACTGCCCAGTGCCCCACGGCAAAACAGATATTCTGGGACTATGAAAATATAAGCCTGCAGCCACCCTGTGCTGCCCTACCCCCACCCACCCTAGACAGCCTCGAAGTTAAGGAAACACCTTGCACTACATTTTCTGGACAAGCCTCAAAGTGAAGAGAACAGCGCTGACGGAAGCCTGCGTTTCCACCAAAGTCCCCGGAGAGCGGCATAACTGCCACTGTTTGAAATTCCAACGGGTCCCTGCAAACATGCACCTGATCCTCCTTTCCTCAGAAATCCTAGGTACTTTCCGAGATCGTCAGCCTCTCTTCTCTGGCGCGTGAGCTTCAGGAAGGCTAGGAGTGCTGTTTAGCTCCCTGACATAACCCTGAATGACGCACTTTCTGACACCTTCCCCACGGGTTCACCGAAAGACCTATTCCTGTCTATATAAAATGCTAACTCAGCTGCAGGAAGTTCACTTTGGCACTGCAGATAAAAATTGAGGCCTCCATAGACGCCACCCTGCTCCTTTGCAACTCCGGGTGTAGTTGCAACAGGGTGGGCACTGAGGCAGAGGCCCCGCCGGCGCCCGCTCTCCAGCCCTCGGTGCACTGCTGCCCTGCACCGCCTGCCCAGGGCGGTTCGCACTCGAAGCCGCGCGACTCGGGCCCCGCCCTGTCTCTTATCTGTACGGTGGGGACACAGATACCCCACTCCCCGCCCCGCTTGTAGTGGCAAATAAAAGGAAGCAGAGCCAGGTCGGAGCGGCCCCGGCCGGCAGGAAGAGAGCGAGTTACCCGTCCAGGGGCTCCTGCCGCTCCGGGTCCTGGATCCCCAGGGAGCTCAGAATCGCATCCACCAGCGGCTGGTACTCGAAGATGATCCTCCGGAAGCCGTGCAGGAACGGCATCGCGGCGGCCCAGGTCGCGGCAGGGCGGCCACACCTTCTGCCGAGGCTAGGACACCAACTGGGTGCGGTGAGCGGCCGCGGGACTGGCCGGGCCTGTTCTGGTCCAAGCCCCTCTCCTACCAGGTCCGCTGCCGCACCCTCTGCTTCGCGCCGGAAGTAACTTTCGCAATGACTTCCGGCTCACTTCGACCCCGGAAGTGAGCGTTGGCCACAGCGGCCCCTGCGGGCTCGGAGGGCCGCGGCGCCTCCAGGCGCGCGAGCCGGAGGTGTCTGGCGGACCGACCCAGGAGTGAAGCGCGCGGACTCACTGCCGGGCCGGATCCCAGCCGGAGGAGTTCTCGCCCCTTCCCGGCCCGGCCCTGCTCTGCCCTGCGATCCCTCCCGCGGCCGCTTGGCGCCGTCCGAGCTCCGCCCATTGCACGGCCCGGCCAGTGCCCTGGCTCGATCCCTGGCCTAGGACCACTTTTCAGCATCTTCCTTTGGGCCATGTATTTGAACCTCCCCAACCTCAAGCTAAGCTGTGGAACCCTGGTTTCTTAATGATTTTGGGAAGCCCGTTATGAAGAAGTGTGGGATCCCAGCCTTGGCCTCCCCCCGCCCACGCGGGCTTGGGAGTCTCTCCCACCTGGCACCTGCCAGAGGCAAGAGTTGTCGAGGGGAGGAAATCGGGTTACAGTCGCATTTAAAGACATTAGACATTAAAACGGGCACAATAAGCCTCCTCCAACAAGAGCAAAACCATTCACAAGAACACCTCATCAAAAGCTTGCCCAGCTCCAGCTCTGGGGACCAAGTGGGGTCAAGTATGTAGCAGGGGATGGATAATTGCGCACCGTTGGTATTGTTAGATTTACAAGGTTGTTTTGAAGATCAAATGACAAGCTAATTAAAAACCCCATCGGCCACTCAAAACGCCTCATTTTGCCTCCCCTTCCATTGCCTAGAAGAGCAAGAAGGAGGCGTGGGGTGGGCAGCTGGTATAGGCCTCGTTAGGGCGGGCCAGCATGAGACCTCAGGTTCCCAGCACACTTCTGCCTTGGTTCATGCTCCAGAAAAGAAGGTTCTTCCCCATGACTGAAACTGGGAAATTTTGCCAACACAGAAATGGAGATTTCCAACTTGTCTTGTAAAATCAGAAGACCCGGCATCTGGGCCTAAATTCCTAACTGGCAGTGATGAGCATCTGGACATGCCTCAGCCTCCTCAGATGTTACCCTGGGCGGTTGGGAGTGTCCGTCTTTTTTTTTCAGGGTCCAAACCCTGCTGTCTGTCCCCCTCTCCATTGGTCCTGAGGTTCTGAATGGCACAGCTGCCCACAGGTGACACCGGGGCTGCACAGCCCTTCTCTCACCTGATCCAGGGTCAGCGCCCCACAGCACAGGTGAGGACACAGAAGGGTCCAGGGGAGGCCCCCCAAGAACAGGGTCCAGGGCAGAGCTGGGGGGCTGGGCTGGTCTGACTGCCCCCCACTTCTTCCTTGGCTCTGTTAGTTTCCTAAGGTCATCGGAACAAGTGCCACAAACTAGGTGGCTTAAAACACCAGGAACGTGTCCTCTCTCAGTTTCGGGGACCGGGAGTCTGAAACCAAGGTCACAGCAGGGCCATGCTGCCTCTGGAGAGTCTGGGGAAGGTTCCTTTCTGAACTCTCCCCACCCTGGGCAGCCCCAAGCGCCCCCCGGACCTGGCAGCGTCCCCGTCATCTCTGCCTCCCTCTCTGCGCACGCGGCCTTCTTCCCCGGGTCTGTGTCTCTGCCCAAACCTCCTGCTCCTTCCAAATGACACAGTCATTGGACTTAGGGCCCACCTGAATCCAGCGTGACCTCTTCCTAACTTGCTTACGCTGGCAAAGCCCCTTTACATCTCTTTGGAGGACACGACTGGAGCCGTCGGATGCCTGGCATGCCCCTTGTGGTCCCTGGGCCTCAGTTTCCTCTCCTCAAAGCTGGAGGCCTTCCACGCTGACAGTCTTGGAGCCAGCAAAGAGCTCGACACAGAGCTCCACCAGGAGGAAAACTAGAGTGGTCTCGCGACCAGCGCGGTGACAAAAGGAGTTACCTTTCACTTACCGAGCCCTCTCAAAGTGCCAGGCGCTGTGCTGATGCCTGACGTGCTAATCTCAGGAAACCCTGTGAAGTAGGTGATGGTTCCAGGCCATTTTACAGACAAGGAAACTGAGGCTCGGAGAGATTTGGATGCTTGTCCAACCTCTAGGGGCTGAGTGTCCTAGGGATCCTCTGGCTCCGGGCCCAAGAGGGTCCGGACATGCAGCAGGGAGGAGCCGACCCCCGCTCTGCTGCAGCCTCTGGGCACCACCCT
This sequence comes from Tonatia bakeri, assembly GCA_004024845.1. Lineage (NCBI taxonomy): Eukaryota > Metazoa > Chordata > Mammalia > Chiroptera > Phyllostomidae > Tonatia > Tonatia bakeri. The sequence continues at coordinate 76,978 of PVIA01003662.1, read as the reverse complement.
TTGGAGCCAGGCCCTGCCGCCGGCCTGTCGCCCAGGCTCCTATCTTGAGCAAGCCCCATGCCCCCTGACCTCCCTCCTGTCAGCAAGGGTAACCTGGTTTCCTCCATCTGCCTCCCATTAACCCTCTGTCACTCAGAGCCTCTGATTTCAGCTCTGAGCCTTCTCTGTTTCTTCCTTTGCCACTGGCCCTCGCTGCCCTGCCAGCCCAGCCACTTCCTGCTGCCCGACTCCAGGGTTCCTCAGCAGGCTGGGGTCCTGAGGCCAACCACCCAACGCTCAGACCTTGGCAGGGTCTCTCCCTGCCCCGGGCAGCCCCAAGGCAGCTTGGGAGTCACCCGACTCTCCAATGTACAGAGCAGGGTAACCTTAATATATAAAGAACTGTTAAAAAACAACAAAAAGAAAGCAAAAACACCCGGAGAAAAATGGGCAAAGGACACACATAGGCAAGCCACAAAGGATGAAAAACTGTCAACGAACACCAGGTGAGAAATTCAGCCTTTCTAGCTGTCCGATGCCAGCTGGGACAATAGCTGACATAGAGGACTTGTCACCTGCTAGGCTCGGCCCAAGAGCAGCTCAGCTAAGCAAGTCACAGAACAGCAGACACCACACAATCCCATTTAGGACAAGGTGCGGGGTGTGGGCGCGTGTGTGCACGGGTGTGCAGCCGGGCTTCGTCCTTGTTGCCCCCGTGCTGAGCTGGCACCAAGGTTGTTTCTGGGGGCTGGAACCTGGGAACTTTTATCTTCTTTGCATTTCTATGTACTTTCTACCTTTTCACCAATGATCGTATCTTTTTCCATGAGACACAAAACACTACATCAGCCAGAGGGAGGGAATGAGGCCCTGCACACTCCTCACGTGCACAGATACTCTCTCACACACTGACACACACATGCTCACACGTACACACTGTCACACGTGCGGCCTGCGCAGTGGCCCTGGCAGGGTGGCATCCCTGGCTCCATCCCAGCACTCTCACCTCCCCCAGGCCCCTCTGCCCAGGAGGGGCTGCCAGCAGCCAGGCCTGTGCTTGACAAGACCCTCTAGGGGGAAACGGGGTGAAAAGCCCCTCTTTAATGTCTCCTTTTTTGTTGTGGCAGTTTCTGTACAGCGAAGCCTTTGGAAAGCACGGGGACTTGGTGGCAGGTGCGGGTCCCCAGGGAATGGAGGCTCAGAGGTACAGGACTGGGCGTGGCTTGAGGTGTGACCATGAACCCTGAGCCCCACAGCTTCTTCCAGACTGCTTCTCCTCTGGCCCAGCTCCCTTTCCTTCTCTCTCCCCTCCCCCCACCCTGACCCCACCCTGACCTACCCCTGTGACCCCAGTGCTTCACCGACCAGGAGACCCAGCCCGCCTGGCCCTGTTTGGCCTCGGTCCCCACGCCGAAGGGCAGGGCCCGATTCCTCGCTGCTGGGGGCTCACTGGGGAACCGAGGGGCCAGCAGGCTGGGGGCAGGAGCGGCGGGTGGTAGGACATCGGCTGGGCCAGGGACAGACTTTCCTGTCTCCTCCCTCATCCCATTCATGCTCCTGTGAAGCTCTCAGCACCATTTGGGGGATCCCTATGCTTGGGGAACAAGCCCTGGGCCCTCTGTGCTTCCCGCAGCCCACCCTACTCCTCCCTTGAGTGAGCGCCATCTGCTCCCTCCAGAAAAACTGCCCCGGCTGGTCAGAGCCCCTTGCTCCGAGGGAGGGCTACCTCTCCCTGACACCGCCTCCTACCCCACACCCAGGCCCTGCCAGCTGGTCCCCCTGCTTGACCATGGCATGGGGCCTTAAGAGCCAGCTATGAGCTGGGCTGGGCCCTGGCGAAAGCCCCAGGTGGGCCGCCTGGATCAGTTGCTGAGGGACCTGTCTTTCTCCACCATCCTTTGGTGCCCACATCAGGGGCCCTGCCTGACCCCCAGCCTCTCCCGGTGCGGGGGACAAATCCTTGGGCCCCCAGAAGCCCAGGAGAACAGGGTGAGAAGGTGCTCAGGACACCACCACATATTGTCGTGGGCCAGGCGGTTTATATTGCAGGCATTTGTTCCCGGCAGTTCTAGAGGCTGGGAAGGTCAAGGTCATGGTACTGTAAGGCAGATTTCCTTCTGAGGTCTCTTTTCTTGGTTTATAGGCAGCCGCTGCTGTCTGTGTGCACACATGACCTCCTACTCATGCTCATGCGCAGAGAGGGCCAACTCTGGAGACGTCTCCTCTTGTCATGAGGACACAAATCCCATCCTGGGGGCCCATCCTCATGACCCCATCTAACATAATCCTCGCACAGGCCCCATCCCTAATACCATCACATCAGGGGTTAGGGCTTCCACACGTGAACTTGGAGGGACACAAGCGTTCAGTCCATACAGAGACCCTCTGACCCTGAACCCCATGATGGGAGGGAGGTGGGGCTGGCTCAGCCTCACTGCACTGTCTACGGGAGAAGATGGCGGTTTCAAGGCTCCCCCAGATTCCTTCCTACTCCAGAAGCCAGAGGTCTGCTGAGAGTGATCCTTAGCTTCACACAGGAGAACCGCACCCAGAGATAGCACCCAGCCCCTCCCTTACAGACCCCCTCCTCCTCAGTGCCGGTCAGCCGCCTCGGCCTGCGCGCTCACATGGCCCTTTCCTGGCGAGCCGCTCTGTGATCTTGGCCCGTGTCTTGCCCTCTCTGAGCCTTGGTCTATCTGGCTGCCAAATGGGCGGGGGAGGGTGCCGAGGAGGTCTGAGCGTGCCTCATCTTTGGCTAGTCCGTGAGCCCAGAGTTCTTCCCACTGAAGCCCCCGCTGGCCCCTGCTGGCATGGGTCCCTGGCAGACCAGCCAGAGGCAGCGCTCAAGGGAGGGGTCCCCTGGGCTGTCTCCAGCCGCTGCAGTCTGCCCCAGCAAGGGAGGGCTCCAGAGAACGTCCATCCCCTGGGGAGGGAGGGAGGGGAGGTGGGTGCAGTACAGGGCCCTTTGTGCTCCCCGGGAAGCCCCCGCCCCACCCCCACCGGCCCTGCTTGGCGAAGCTGACAAAGCTGACGGCAGGAAGAACCCCGCCGGCCATCCGTCAGGGAGACGGGGTGAGCCGTGCGAGGGGGGAGCCGGGAAATTTGATCATTAAGAAACCCTCCTGGCTGTCTGGGGGAATTTAATTAAATTGCTGGAGAGGGCTGTGAGAGAGGACCACATCTGGAACCAATATGTGGGCTTTGATTTTTTTTTCCTCCTCCCTCTCTCGCTCCTTCCCTCCCTCCCTCCCTCTTCCCATCTCACTGCTGTGAAAGGGGACGCGGGGGACCCTGGAGAATCGGCTCCTCTGGGACTGGACCCCAGGCAGACAGAGATGGACAGGAGCCAAAGGCAGGGACACCCTGCAGGGGGCAGAGGCCGGAGAGCAGGGATGGCGGACCCTGGGAACCGGTGGGACAGAGAGCCCAGGGAGAGGAGGGGTGTGTCCGGCTGTGCGCTGGGAATTGGCTGCGGAGGTTTTTCCGGTGACAAGTGGGAAAGGCCCACTTCACAGACTGAGAGAGCACGCTTCAGAGGGTTCCGGAAATGGACGCCCCGGGCCAAGAGTCCCACAGGGTGCCATCGTGCACTGAGCCCCAGCTCATCGTGGGGTGACTCCTTCTGACACCCCTGAGGTGCAGACACGGTTAGGAGCCCCATTACAGATGAGACGCGCAGTGACTTGTCCAAGGTCACAGAGCCCTTGAGTGACGGTACCAGGGGTCGATCGCAGGCCTGTCCAGATCCCGTCTAGACTGGGTCACTGTCATTGCCATTACTGCACGTGGAACCTATTTACTTCGTGCTGTTGTGTGCCAGGCACCAGGCTAGGCTCTCGAGGCATTGGTGTGGAAGGCTGGCAGGTAGCTCCCAGTGGGTCTGGAGCTGGACAGGCCGACCTCGACTGGGCGGTCAGTGGTGGTTAAAGTGGGTCCTCCCCTCCAAGTGGGCACAGAAGCACTGGGGCCTCTCTTGCCCTGCAGTGCAGGACCCTGCAGGCCGCAGGTGCTCATGGTCGTGGGAATGGGTGGACGGCTTCCCAGCCTTGACCCCCAAGGCTGCGTCATTGCTGCTTATTAGTGGCTGGCCCCGGTCTCCAGGCTCACCAGCCCCAAGGACCCAGAGCCCCCAGGCCATACCAGGGCTCCCAAGAGTCCACCAGCCAGGGGAAGAGCATGGTCCCTGCTCTGGGCAGACAACTTCTGGGGTAATTCCCATCCTCCCCAAGCCCCAAACCCTGCCCTCCAGTCCACATAACTTGGGGGCCCTTCCTTGACACCCCCTGCCTGGGAGGGCAGTACCTGCAGTCTGGGCCTGAGCTCACCTCCATCTTCGTTCTTCCTCGGTGAGCCCCCGGGGGCAGGAGCCAGCTCCAGCCCGGTCCCTGGGGCAGCCCCAGGCACAGCCAGAGCCAGCGTAGGAAGGAGCAAGGTACATATTTGTGGACTGGGTGTCTCAGGACCTTGGGGCACTCGGAGCAGTTTAAAAATGCAGTTCAAGCTCTTGGGAGACCCAGAGAGACAACAACGGGGTTATTGCAGGGTCCACCCCTGGGAACAGGTGAGGTTTGGGGGTTCCGTGGGTCCTTCAAACATTGCAGCGTCTCTGCCTGGCCACCCCAGGACCCTGTCCCCTGTCACCTACTAGATCCTGCTCAGCTTCAAGAATGGTTTAGTGCCCCTTCCTGAGGGAAGCCCTCCCTGACAGCGCCACCCCCCCCCCCCGCCCACCCCACCATGGTCCCCTAATCTCAGTAACTTCTCTGCAGGACGGGACTGTCTGTATCACCACCCTGTTCCCAGTGCCCCAGCCCGGCTCCAGCACCGGGAAGCTGGCCTTTGGAGGCAGCAGGCTTATGAGCTGGGGAAAGAAGGGAGAAACAGCAGGGGTTCTGCCCTTCGGTTCCAGGTCTGGGGAAGCAGTAATGGTGGTGACCATGGCCACTGCTGTAGGTGGGCATGCACTGTGGCTGCGACCAGGGCAGATGCTAGGAACACAAGGAGCCGGGTAAGGCTGGGCAGGCAGGTGAGGATGGAAGCAAAAGGGCTGTGCTAACGTTTGGGGCTTGGGTGGGTCAGGGGCACAAAATGCCATGGCCCAGGCTGCAGCAAGGACTGCGGCGGTGGCAGCAGTGGCAGCAGTGGCGGGAAGACTGGTGGCAGCGAGAGCCAGCCAGACTGCAAGGCCGTCCGCACGCCAGCTAATCTGAAACAAACTGAGAGGGAGACGCGGGGTCTCCCTCGGAGGCCCTGACAGGGTGATGATATACAGAGTTTTAAATAAATGTATCTCATTAGGGACTCATTGTCTGGCGGGAGAAAAACGATGCGCCTCCCCACCTCTGCCTCCTGCTTCCCGAAAAATAAAATAAAATAAAATCCAATGCTATGGCTAAAAAGGAAATTGCATTAACACAGATTGTTTTATTTAAAAAACCTTGACCTCCACTTCAAAAAAAAGTCATTAGACATTCTCCCTCTCAAAGGCCGCCGGAGTGATTACGAGGGGGCCTGCCTGCTTCTCAATGACTAACTGTTCCCGGGCTCGGGGAGCGTGCGAGGAATCGGCAGTAATTTAAGGCTCCCTACAGATCGGTGTGTAAATCTTTGCATGTCTAAAGAAACTTTACCAGACCACGAAGTCAGGGGGAAAGAAACCTGGAAGAGCCCGCAGCCCACCCCCCTTTTTCCGTTTCTTTCCTTTGGAGCTCTGATCTCTTTGATCATAAAAATGGTCATATTTCACCCCCAAAATATCAGCAATCAGCGAACTAAGGAAGTGGGGGCCCAGGGGGAGTTTTGCCGCCGATTAGGACCTCGGTTTAATTATTTAACGCCTGCCTGGATCATGCGGGCTGTGAACACGCTCCCCTGGCGTGGGCTCAAGAGCAGGTTACGGATAGTAATGACGATTACGTCCCCCATTAGGCCGGTGAGCTGAGAGCCCCGTCCCTGCCCTCAGCCCTGCCTTGTCCTCGGCCACCTTTGCGGGCGGTCATCGCGTGTCCTCCACTGTGCTGGGTGCAGGGGGGGCCTCGGAGAGCGCGTGGCCCGCGACCACTCACTACAGAGGAACCGCAGGGAGACATTGCCGGCTGGCAGGGGCGGGGTGGGGCGGGGCCAGGGGGCTCCCCAGCATCTGACCAGCACCCTCGCCCCCAGCACCCCTTCCTCTGGCTCCCAGGGAAGGCAGAACAAGAGGGAGTAGAGCAATTCCCCAGGAGAAAATTCTGGAGAGCTACAGGGGGCTGGGCCCTTTTCCCTTTGAGCCTCAGTTTCCCCACCTGTCCCAGGAGGGAGTTCTTCAGCAAGGGTGGTCCCTGGAGTCACTGTCAGTCCCCGGAACCCACAGACCACAGGTCGGACAATGTCACTGATGGACCCGAGGGACTGGCCCTTTCGAGTACAGTCTTGGGGCGCAGGCTGCCATGGCTGGGCCACAGCCTCTCCTCGGGTGATCCTCTCAGGGCTCATGGCCTGGAGCTCACCCACGCCGCCTCAGTGTGCAGTGGATACTCAGTAGACAGCTGTGGGATGAGTCATTCAGGACCACCTTCCTGTGAAGCCTGAGCCCCCTGAGGATGGCAAGGGGGTGGTGTGTGTCTAGAATGTACCATGTAGCTGGACCACAAGCTCTGCATGCCAGGGGCACTGCACACAGTAGGTATTCCACATGGGCTTATCGTTTAGCCCAGACTCGGATCCAGGCCTGTCCCAGCCCTTCTGGCTCCTTGGGACCTGAGATTTGCCTCCATGCCACTCTGGCACTGGCCCAGGCCCAGGTCGCCACCCTGGCTAGGCATTTCCTGAGCCAAGGGGAATCTGATCATAGACATTCGATGTGTACGGAGAGCCCTACTATGTGCAGCATCAGGGCCTGCCTCACTGCTCCTTTCTTCTCCTGCACAGGCTCTGGGACACAGAGGGGAAGGGATAGAGTAGCCACGTACAGGTGGGAAACCGAGGCTCAAACAGGGAAACTCATGGCCCAAAGCCACACAGTAGGTCCACAGCAGGGCCAGCCTCAAATCCAGCCAATTCTTCCCATTGAGGACAGGCTCTCTCTGCTCTGGCTTCATCAAAGCCTTTTTCATGCCCGTAGATGACGTGTATTGACTATTTCCCATGTGCTGAGCTTGTGCTAGGCTTTTTGTTCTCACAGATTACTTCACTTGAGTCTCACAACAGCCCTGCGAGGCAGATGCCACTGTTACCTCCAATTTACAGATGGGGAAACCCAGAGAGGTTAAGTAACCCAGTCACTGTCACGCTGCTGGAAAGTGTCAAACGCAGAGTTACTGCATCAAAAAGACTTAAAACCAAGGAAAACAAAGTCACATGTTAGGAGAAAAAAAACAAGAAGCTAATATACAGACTTGCCACCTCGACAGATAAAGTTATCATGATTATGTCTTAACATTAGCTATGGGTTTCCTGGTGGCCAAGGCAAAAAGGGAAATGCAATGGGTTGCTCAAGTCTTATTATTTCATTCTTTATTTTATTTTTTTTGGAGAGACTATAATTCTTCAAGAGAAACAAATAACTTCCCAGCCCTAAATTCTCCTGGAACAACTTGGTGTGATGGGGGGAAGCCTGGCAAACTTACAGAACACAGAGCTTAAGCTCTCTGAGTCTCAGTTTCCCCTCCCTGCATGGTGACTGTGAGGAAGCTGCGAGACAATGTGGTCCAGTGCGTCATCTGGCTCACAGCAAGGCTTATTGAATATGAGCCCCTAATATTAAACATTTTTTCAAAGGGGTATGATATTCACCTCTTGCCAAGAACAGAGAACCAGTCACTTTGGCAGGAGGTGCTCAGGAAGGAAACTGAGGCTGGGAGATGTTTGGGCAGCGAGCCGAGGGAGAGAGCCGGATGTGCTGCCCTGTTGGGCTCATCTCTGCTCCCCACAGGACGGACCGGGTCTGGGATGAGCCGGGGGCCCCACTGTGATCACCGCCTGACACAATATTTACAGAGTCCTGCGATCTGTCACGGTTGTGCCTGGTCACATCTGAGTCACTGTGGCCTCAGCATTTACAATTCCCCAGACGCGCAGTGGAGAACACAGTTCGGCCTGTGTGCCGCCGTGCGTTGCTCCTGCTCAACTGGCTCCTTCCAAAGGGGCTCCTGGGTGTGTGACCACAGAGGCTGGGCAGGAGACCCCGAGGACCTGCAGGGTTGGTCTCTGTTTCTGCATCTGTGAAATGGGCCTGGTCCTTGAGTGATTGACAGTTGAGTTTCTTGCGGTGGTTGTCATGGCTAAAGATTGGCACCCATATAGCCTTGACAGGTGTGGCTCAGTGCATTGGGCTTCGTCCTGCAAAGCCGAAGGCCGCTGGTTCAATTCCCAGACAGGGCACGTGCCTGCGTTTCAGGTTCATTCCCTGGTCAGGGTGTGTTTGAGAGGCAACCAGTCAGTGTTTCTCTCCCTCTTTTTCTCCCTCCCTCCAAAAAATGAAAAAAAAGAATGACACGAATTTAACCCCATAAGAAATAGAGAGGAGAAGACCTTTCCAGTACAAAAATGTATAGTGAATATATATAGACTTTCAGAAATAAGAAATGCAAGTGGCTGTTAAATACCAAAAAGAGAACCCTTAGGAAATAATTCAAGGTATGCAGATTAAAACAAGGAAATGCCTTTTGAAATTAAAAATCGATCGTCATTACCACTCTGCCTCGACCCTGCCTACAGAGACGGCAGCCAGCTCCTACTTGGCCTCACGCCGCCCTTGGGGTGCCCCCCTCACCCCGCAGCCTAAGATCGTCACACAGAAAACCGAGAAGACCAAAATGAAGCCCAACGGGCAGACACCCTGCGGCACCGAAACAGGACGCGGAGAAGACGAGAGCCGGTGTTCGCGCCTAAGGGTGGTGCCGGGAGCAGTGCGAAAACCAAACACCCGCTGCCCGTCGGGTTCCGGAAGTTCCCGGTCCCGATGTCAAGGAGCAGGAAGTGACAAATGTCGCTGATGTGCAACAAATCTTTCTCTGGAAATTGCTCCCGACGTTGCCACAGCGTTTCCTCTAAGAACCGCACTGTCAGGGAGCAGAAGTAACAGTCGCTGACGTGCAACTCCGCGAGGCGCCCCAATCCCGCCGCCGCGTCCCCTCCAAGAGCCGCACAGCGGTCTGGACGGAGCGGCCGGCCGCCGTCTGTCGCGGTCCCAATGCCGGGCAGGGGTCGGAAGCGAGCAGACGTTCGCGTGCACTTTCAAGTGCTCTTTTATGTGTGCCGAATGAAACCCTGAAAATGCCGTCAGATACAAGCACGTAAGCAGTGAAGCTCCTGCTGGCCGGCGCACGGAGGCCCCGTCAGAGGCAGAAATGGATACATTTCTGGAGGCTGGATGGCAACAATATCATCAAAAGTCTTAAATCTTCTGTAGAATCTTTGGCCCAGTGTGTTTGTTGTCTTTTCGCTGCTGTAACAAATTATCGCAAAGCTAGTGTTTCAAAACAATACAAACGTATTATCTCAAGGTTTTGGAGGTCAGAAGCTCCAGGCCGCAGGCAAGGTGTCGGGCTGCCCGCGCTTCTGTCCCAGGCTCCAGGGAAGAGTCTGTGTTCTTGCCGCCTCCAGTCTCTAGAGGCTGCCGGTGTTCCTTAGGTGGCGGGCGGCTGCCTTCCTCCACCTCCAAAGCCAGCGATGGCCAGTATTTCTCACCATGAGGTCCCGAACTCTCTCTTCCACTTTTAAGGACCCTTGTGATTACACTGGGCCCACCCAGGTCATCTAAAATGATCTCCCATTCTTTTTTTTAACGTTCTAACCTACCTGTTGGCCAGACCCACTGGTCCTCTATTTCTGCTTTATTTGATTTTTAGAGAGATGGGAAGGGAGGGAGAAAACCAGGGAGTGAGGCATCCACTGGTTGCCTCCCACATGCCCCCAACCAGGGCCCTGGCCTGAAACCCAGGCATGTACCCTGCTCGGTAGTTGAACTGGCGACCCTCATGGATTGTAGGACAGCACTCAACGTACTGAGCCACAGCAGCCAGGGCATGATCTCCCATGCTTCAGGTCACCTAATAGGAAGCCTTAATTCCATCTGCTACCTAACTTCTGTTTTGCCATATTCACAGGTCGCAGTGCTTATGGGGTGGACATCTTTGGGAGGCTTTCATCTGTCTACTGCACCCAGATACTCTATTGCTAGGCATTTATTATCAAGAAAATAACTATGGCTGTGTAGCAATAGCGAGCGGTGTATCTCCAGGTTGTCATTAAAAACAGTGGCGGACAAGACTAATGACATAGTAAGCAATTATTTAAAGGTTGGCACAACCTGGTTCAGCTTTTGTAATACTTGTGGCTACTTCTCCATCTATTTAGAATACAAATATGAACTAGCAAGACATACTCTACCTAGAGCATAGATATAAGCTAGGAAGATACACCCTAAAATTGAAAGATATATTCTAAAAGCCCCCTTTTTCTATTATTGCTTTTTTAGGTCTTCAATTCAACATTGAATAAATAGATGATTATTTTCAATCTCTGTCATTAAACTGAGTTTTAAAAATGTACAGAATACCTACTGTGTGTCTGAGATCTTTGGGAGTGGGGTGAGTGAGCATTATTTTCACAGTTTTACTGTTTTATAAAATCTCCACGATAAGCATGTTGCTTCTGTTATAAGAAAAGTTCACATATTTTATTTGTTTTCTTTTATTGTTTAGCATGTGTTCTTTTGAGATGGGGGCAAATATGCATTGTCACTCAGGGTCACACCCAGGACCCAGTCTCCGGTAGGGTCACCAACCTGTGGACTGCTGTCTGGGGAACAGGGGCCCCCTCTGCCCCCTCCGTCCCCCCCCCACACCGAGGGCAGGACTTGGTTCCATAAACATTTGCTGAACTGAGGGGTTCCAAACTGGGGTCCCATTTTCCCTTCCCCCGACATGGGGTTAGCATGGTAGGGCTTATCTAAATCGCAGAGCAAGTTATTTTGTTTTTAGCCATCTCCCTTTGGGGTGATGAGCCCCCTCATCCTTGGGTTGACCGGAGCTGTCCTGGGCACATTTGCAGGCTGACAGGCCTGGCTCTTCCTCAAGAGCTGAGGTTTGGTACAATAGTGCCAGCTCCTTGCCCCCATCTGCCATCGGAGTACCACTCTACCCCTAGCCCGGGACTGGCAAGGGTAGTAACAACCCAATAATCACAACACAATAATAATGCCAAATTCACAAGAGTCCTTTCAGGCTGGCCTCTTTGTTATCCCTTTGCACAGATGACAGATCAAACTCAGGGAGGACCAGCAGGTGCCCCCCCCCCCAGTAACCCCCAGCACCAAGGCCACACAGCTAACTGGTGACGAAGTCATTCAAACCCATCTCACCAGCTCTGAAGTCCAAGTTTGCCAGCACTGCCCAGCACTGTTTCTTGGAAACAGGTGTTTAGAAAATACTAATTAACTCCTATTGAGTGCTCACTAAGTACCAAGGGCCCACATTTATCAATTTGCTTAAGTCCTGGCTGGTGTGGCTCAGTGGACTGAGCACTGGTCTATAAACCAAAGGGCTGCGGGTTCAACTCCCAGCCAGGGCACATGCCTGGGTTGTGGGCCAAGTCCCCAGTAGGGGGCATGTGAGAGGCAACCACACATGGATCTTTTTCTCCCTTCCTTCCCTTCTTTTATTAGAAATAAAGAAAATCTTTAAAAAACAAAAACTTACTTAATCATCCTAACTGCCCATTTTATGGAGGAGACACCAAGAAGAACAAAAGCCAAGTAGATTGCTAAGACCTGCGGCTGGGAAATGCAAGGCCTGGATCCGAACCCAGGGGCTGGAGCCAGAGCCCATCCCCCACAGACAAGTAGGATATTCCCTCTCCACACAAAGACGAATGAATGCACGCATGGAAGCCGTGTGAACATCAGTCTCAGCAAGAGACTGCGGCCCCTCACTCTTCCGCTCTGGGCCTTGCTTTGCCGACCTGCACAGCAAACGGGCTCAGACCAAACAGTGTCGGTGGTTCTGCAGCTCTGGAAGGAGCTTTCGGCCTCAGTCTCTGCATCTGCCATACGAGGAAAGGGGACCCACCTGACCTCTCAGGCCCTCCCCAGCCCCGCAGGCCTGTGCAGACAGCACCCTCTCTGTGTTCTCGGCCATGGGCCCGGGAGTTCCCAGGAGTTCCCAGGAACAGAATCCCCATGTGCGAGGGAGACAGCACTTTATTGGCCTGTCCTATAAGGGAGAAGCTGGGGTTGGAAAGGGAAGGTGTTGTGGTTGAGGTCTCCCAGCAGTGAGTGACAGAGCTGGGCCTGGAACCTCGTCTCTGGCACCAGACTGTCCCCAACACTGGACTGCCCTGTCCCTGGAAAAGTCCCCACTCTGGGTTTGCTGGGTGCCCTGCCAGGGGCGAGCCCCTCCCAGACATTCCCCGGGGCTGTGTCTTGGGCCTGCCCTGCTTGGTCCTTCAGAAGGTTGTTCAACCGCACACACCGCGGGCAGCGCTGGGGAACCCCCGGTGCCCAGGCGGGGCTCTCTGGGGCAGCTTTCCACTGGAGAACCGTATCATCTTCAGACCTCCAGCCCACCCACCTGTGTGCCCCCACGGATGGCCGTGGCCCAAGTTACTTGTGGAGGGACACTCAGCCTCACTCTGGGGGTGATTCTTTTGTGGGAAAAACCAAGTGGCACAGAACCTATGCTGCCAGTCTGCAGGATTTTAGGGGTGCGTGCAGGTGGGCTTTCGGCGCTGGAGCCCAGAAAGGACATTCTGAAGTCCACCTGGGGGCCTCATTTTTGTTGCTGTGATGCTAGGGCTCTGCCTTAAGGGTAGGGCAGACAGGGCGGACAGGGCCAGGCCAGCCATCACCCTCCTGGAGAAAGACCTATGGCACCTGGAGGACCCGGAGTCATCTCTGCCACTGGGAGCCACTTCCCTGTGCTTCCCTTTAAAAACAAAACCAGGCACAGAAACCCTAGCCTGCCCCTCTCCTACCCTGTCACCCATCTGTCAGCCTGGCTGTCCCGCGGCTGTCTCTCCTCTAGGAATTCAGGAGGGGCACCGTTGCCCAGAGCGTCCTGGAGGTCGGCTGGGAGGGGTGTTGTGTGTGTGTGTGGGGGGGGGGTTGCATGCACTCTAGAATCTTCAGAATGTGCGGCTTTCTGGGGGAGAGAACTTCGGGCCAGGCAGAGCAGAGAAGACCTCTGAGTCTTTTGGTCAAGACAGGGACCGTGTCTGGGCAGTGTGTGTGTGGGGGGGGGGGGGGGGTGCGGTGAGGGTGGAGCTGGGGGATCAACCTTCTCAGAATCGCTCCCCGGACCCCCGCGGAGGAATTTGTACATGGAGGCGGGGGCTGCTAACCCCTCCACCATCACCTCCCCACACACTTGTGCGGGGATTAACAACAACAAAACACCGAAGTTTCCCGCTCCTCAAAATGTGGGTGGGAAGGCGACACCCTCTCTTCTGCCCCCTCTCCCCGCCCCCAGCCGCCAGTCGGACTCCGTGCAGGACCCCCTCCCAGCCCGCAGCCAGAGGGGCGGGGAGGAGGGGCAGGAGGAGAGGCCAGGCGAGGTTTGCTTCAAGAAGGGGCGTGTGGCCGGAGCAGCTCGTGTTCTCGCAACTTGGAAGAGAGCGAGGAGGCAGAGAAGGGGAGGGAGGAAAGTTGGTTTCCCCGACGTCAGCGCCGGGCGGGCCGGGTAGCCACGGAGCCGGGAGGCGGCGGGAGCCGGGCAGAGTGCGGGGCGGCGGGGCGCGCAGGCTGCGACCCCGCCGGCGACCCGGCCGGCGACCCCGGCGGGCATGGACAGCGCGGCCGCCGCCTTCGCCGTGGACAAGCCGGTGCTGGGCCCGGGACAGCCGCCGCCCTCCGCCCTGGGGCCCGGCGACTGCGCCCAGGCTCGCAAGAACTTCACGGTAAGCCACCTCCTGGACCTGGAGGAGGTGGCCGCTGCCGGGCGGCTGGCAGCGCGTCCTGCGGGGGCCGAGACGCGGGAGGGCGCGGCGCGGGAACCGTCCGGGGGCAGCAGCGGCAGCGAGGCGGCGCCACAGGACGGTGAGTGTGGGCCTGGCGGGCGCGGCCTGGGGGCGTGGGAGCAAAACGCGGGGTCCCGGGCTCTCGGGGACCGAGGCTGGGGGCCTGTGGGGCCCAAGGAGCGCGCACGCGGCAGGCAAAGGTGCGGCACCCCCCCCCCCCCCGCCCGCCAGATCCGAGGCGGGGAAGGAAACAGGCACTGGTGGACACGCTGCGTGTGGCAGGACCTCCCAGGGGTGCGGGCGCCCCGCGTGCGCCGTGGGTCTGGCTGCCCCGCGGTCACAGTGGACATTGTGTTTCATGGTAGGATGAGGTACAGTGACCCCAGCTCTCCACCCGGGAGGGGCCATTTTTTGGCCTTAGTCACCAGGAGTCGTAGCTGGGTCCAGGAGGAGGTCGGCTGCCTCTGGGGCCAGCCCTCGCGGCCCCTGCTCCCAAGCAGCCTGGGAAAGCGGGTGTGATTATACAGCTGAGGAAACTGAGGCTTCCGAGGAGCAGAGACCAAACCTCAGCGCTGGCTTTCAAACTCTGCCCTCTCCCTCCGTGACACCCCCCAAGCTGCACCAGGTCTTCTTAAGACTTGGGTTGTGGCCTGTGTGCTGGGGGCCTGCCCCCACTCCTGTCTGACCCCCTAGCAGTTTCCTAGGTGGAATGTCCCAGCGCTCAAGAGCCAGCTAGGCCTCGCTTTTCCTGATAAGGTTAAAGGTCATCAGGAAGGGGCTTTAAAAACAAACAACCCACCCAAGTGGCTTTTTTCAAAATAAGTCACACTGGTTGGAAGGGTCCTGAGCCCTTGGTAAAAAGTGGGAGGAGCAGCGAGGACAGGAAAGGAAGATACAGCCAAGGTCCAGCCCTGGGCAGTTTCATGAAGTGGGGGGACCGAAGTCCCCACTGCTCATACACACCCTGAGAAGGAGGTGGGATGGTCTGAGACCCCTGTCCCTATCCCCGAGCTCTGGAGCACAGGCTGGCCTGCTGGATGTTCTGGGCCCTTTAAGAGTCACCCACCACCAGACTCCAGCAGACTTCCCACCTGCCCCCGGGGGCCCCCACTTCCTGCACCAGCCTCCAGGTCTCCGGGGAGCCCCGCTGGCTGGCAGAGTGCCCTGTGTGCCCTGTGCCTCGGATGACAGGAGGTGCGGGGCTGCTGTGTGGCCTGTAGCCTTCTCTAAAGCCTTCCCAGGGGCCTGTGCGCATGGGGGTATGGGGCGGGGTGGGGGGTATCTGACACGTGCCTACGGCTCAGGGAGCACCTGGCGAGTGCTGGCTGTGTCCGATGGCCACTGGCTCCCTCTCGGTGGCATTCACCGCCCACCCGCCACAGCAGGCCGACACCTCTCCTCACCCTGTGGAGTGAACATCAAGTGGGCAGGCCCATGGTGGGAGTGGGGAGTCCCTGGGGGAAAAGTGGAAGAGGGAGTCTGGTTTGGGCCAGGGGTGAGGCGGGGTGCCCTCTGGTGCAGGAGAGGGAGCCCTGCCATCCTCAGGGGGTCCTGGGGTCTCAGGTCTCACGGGAGGGGCAGCTGGCCTCTGACGTCCCCTAATGAGTGGGCCCCGGGGGAGTGGAGAGGAGGAGCGAATCCAAGGTGAAGCCCGAAGGAAGGGAGGAAAGGGGGGAGGGGGAGGGGAGGGGCGCAGGAGGGGTCGGAGGGAAGGAAGGAGGCCTTGCCATGGGGACGGACAGTGGGAGGGAGGCTTTGCTTCTCCTGGATACACCGTAGGAAGTCTCCGATGGAGGGGCTTCCTGGGGGAAACGGCTGATGTTAGCGGGGGACACAGGTACACGGACGCGGCCTCCAGGTATCGGGGTGGGTCACGGGCCCCCTCAGCAGCCGCAGGGCCAGGCCACTCTCGGTGAGAGCCTGGGGGGCTTTCTGGCCTTTCCCTAAGAAGGGCTTGGGCACACTGGGAACACCCAGGTGCTGGGGGCAGAGGACAACTGGGCGTGGGGTCAGGCGGGCCAGGCCGAGGGCAGCAGTCAGTCTGCCCCCAGAGGTGAGGGGCCACGGGCAGAGTTGGGTCCACAAGAGGCTCACATCCTGCCCTCGTGAGCCCTGCCCAGCTCTGCCTGCTGGGCACTCCTGGGCCGCAGGGCGTTTCTCCAGGCCCCTGTGCGTTGGAGCGGCCCGGGCAACTTGAGGACTTGTTCGGGAAGCTAAACATTCCAGTTTAAAGGATACTTTTGTATGTGGGGTTACATCGTCCCTACTCATTTTTTGGTGTTAATGTACTTTTTATGAAATGGGAATAATAACTGGAGATTGTTTTATGTTAATGCCTTTACTTGGCAGAATTAAAAGGAGGTAATTCTATACTCGTGCATCAGATTGAAAACAAATCACTAGCCCATGAAATCCAAATGTGTAGTGTAGAGTCGAGCACCTCCTGAGGCCAACTGTGTGCATTCCAGGGGCGCCTGCTGCCAGGAGAGAGACCCCAGGGCAGGGACGGGGTGCCCTGCGGCTGCCCCGGGCCTTTGAGAGTCCCCGGCTGGCTCCCTGGGCCTGGGCCTGGGCCTGGAGACAGAAGGCAGCCCAGGAGAGGCCAGCTTCCTGTGGTCTTTCCTTCTCCTTCCCTCTCAGGAGCCCCTTGTCCCCTCTCCTGCCACTGGCTGAATTCCCCAGGCAAGACGTCTCCAAAGGTGGGGGAGAAGGGACCTCGTCCTGGTGAGGACCACTGGACCCAAAGCAGGCAGCCAACCCTTGAGGCACCTGCCAGCGCCCTGGACCCCAGGCCAGCAGGCGTGGACCCTGGGCTGTGACTTTGTCCCCCAGTCCTGGGCCCTCGGGAGGCCTGACAGCTCTCTGGGGGTTCAGACAAACTTGCAAGCGGGTCTTCTTGTGGATTCTAGAGATGTCTCCGGTTCAAACAGAGGGACTGCCACCAAAGAGATGGGGTGTCTCCTGTTAGAAAAATAAGAGTTTATAGGGAAGCTAATGAGCTAGAAAATTGATATATTTTCAACCTGCCAGGATAGCAGGCTCAGACATTTTTTAAACATATTTTTTACTCTTTTGTTTTCACAAAGCCCACAACAGATGCGGCGTATTCTTACCAATGGTTTTCCCAGACCGGGCTCCCGCAGAACTGGCCGGGGAGGCTGTGGCTTCGCCGGTGACTCAGAGGGAACTGGGGGCTCGGGTTCCTCCCAAGTCCAATGCTGAGGTTTGCGCCGGGGTGCTGAGCTATGCCAAGCACGTTAGGAAAATAAACCCTCGTTCGCTGCCTTTGCAATGACTTACAACAAAAGAAACCACATTAATAACTGAGATTTTCTTGAAAGCATTCCCTCCTGTGGGCAGGGCGGAAACAGAGATGCAGACACACTGAGAAAATAAACAAAGCCGGGGAGTCAGTGGGGAGAGGCCCCCGGCCCCGGAGGAGGAGGCTGCCCACCCGCCCGCCCGAGAGCAGGGCTGGTACCTGTTTCGGAAAACCTCTGGACCCAGCAGGTCCGCCTGCCTGCTACTGGGGTGGTGGGAAGCCCGCTGAGCAGGGGCTGGGCGGGGCCCCGGGCAGGGGAAGGAAGCTGGTTGGCATCCCTTGGGGGACCTGCTCCCTGAGCCACCCACATCTGCTACCTGAGGACAGGAAGCCAAGGGTGTGTCGCTTTGGGGTGGAGACCTGCCCCCCACCCCAGGCAGGGAAGGGCGGGCCACGCCATGTGGTGGACCTGAAGGGACCACAGAGTTCCAGAGACTAGGAGACTTGCTTTCAATGTTTAAATTGTCTATAGTGGTAAAATACAGTTGAATGAAGAGTTACCATTTTTAAGCATGCAGTTTGGGGACATTTCAGTACATTCACATTGTAGTTGGGCCACTGCCACCGCCACCGCCATCCGCCTCCAGAAAATTTTCATTTCCCCACGTTGAAACTCCGTCCCCGTGGAACTCTGACTCCCCTCCCCCAGCCCCTGGCACCCACTGTCCTCCTTTCCGTCCCTTTGAACTTGACACTCAGGGACCTCGTGTACGTGGACTCTCACAGTATCTGTTCTTCTGGCTTATTTCACGGCCTCACAGCCTCAGGGGCCGTCTGTGGAGTGGCAGGTGGCAGGGTTTCTTCCCCGAGACCGGATGACATTCCACCGTGTGAATGGGCCACATGCTGTCCCTCCCTCCCCCACCCGTGGGGGAGGCCCACCCGGGCTGTGCCCACCGCTGGCTGTCATGCCCGATGCTGCTGTGGCCGTGGGTGTGCGGACAGCGGTTCCATCCCTGCCGGCAGCACTTTCAGGGACATGCACACCCAGAAGCGGGAGTGTCGGGCTGCGTGTCGTTCTAACGCTCACTTTCTAGAGGAGCTTCGCACTGTCTTCCGCAGCGGACTGGAGAGTTAGCAGGCCTCTGTCTACCTGGCTCCGAAAGGTGGAGGCAGTGGCAGCGGCCTCTGGGGCTGTGTGGCAGGGACACGGGAGGGAGACAGGAGGGACACGGGAGGAGGCCACCAGGCCATACAGGAGCAGGGCTGCTGGTGGAAAGACAAAAGGGTTTCTCTAGAACCGGCCCTTTTAATGACATGCCTGCTTTCCTCCCCTCCACCTTCTTCTCCCCTTCTTCCCCCTTCATCCATTTCCGGGAGGCGGGGTGAGCAGAGCCATCCACAGTGAAGGAGCCCTGGGTGGAGGATCAGGACCCCCAGGTTCGGGCCCTGGCTTTTGCTGTCCTCTCTGCATGTGACTTTGGGCGTGTCACATCGCTTCTCAGCTTCCCACCAAACATGGCCAGACAGCGCACAGATGTTTGTGAGAGGCCTCCTGTCCCTCGCCATCTGATCCGGGTTTGAAAAAAGCCCCATGGTGGGTCCCGGGGGCGTGGACCCTCAGACAGGTGACTGGGTGTCCCTCAGCATGTGTGCAGGAGCAAGGAGACAGGAGGTGTGAGCGAGAGTCCGAGAAAGCAGGCCTCATGGCTGAGAGCCCAGGGGAACTCAGTGGGAGAATGGCCAGCCGGCGGGAGAGGGGCCTGCATCTCTGCCCCTCAATCGTGGTTCCTGGGTCACCCTGCGCCTCTAGCCGAGAGACCGTTTGGATGGAGCTCGGGGGCCTGGCACAGGAGCCTGGGACCAGCTAGTGTCCCGACAAGGGCCCTTCTCTCTGGGCCGAAGCTCAGCCAGGCTGGAGCTGTCACTGTCCCTCCCAGGAGACTCTGAAAAGTAACTTTGGAGCAGCAGCGGTCGTGCCTGCTTACACACCACCCTTGAGACCTGAAAAGAACCCTGAGGCTCAGTGTTGCTATCTGTGAAATGGGGCTGCTGGACAGTGGAGTCTCTTACAGGCATGGTGAGCCTTGAATGGGCGTGGGAGGGGGTGCCTAGCACACAGTAGGTGCTCATAAATGGTCTCCTTGAGAGCTCATGGAGATAGATGCTCACAGCAGCCCCGTGAGTCAGGCAGGGGCAAGGGACTGACACCCCTACTTTTTGGAAGTCCAGGGAAGCTAAGGAACTTACCCAAGGTCCCACCACTGGGAAGGAGGCCGGGGTCCCAAGTCCAGGCCTCCTTCTCCTGTGCAGCTCCGCATTTGGACCGGAGGAGTGGGGGAGGGGGAGCCGCCCCAGTTCGCTGGGAGACTGGACTTGAGCCAAGGTTTGTTTGGGGGACCAAAGGGGGCCAGGCTGACAGAGACCATAGTGCTTGCGCTGCTGGGGTGCCCCAGGCCTCACCCCTTCTGGTCCCCCCGTGGCCGTGGGAGCCAGTCCTTTTATTGTCCTCATTTTATGAAGAGGGAAAGCGAGGGTCAGAGTCGAGCCCCTTGCCAAGGTCACGCGTTCCCAGGCCTGTCCCATTCTGAGGCCCCGGTTCTCCAGCACTGTCGGAGGCCGCCCGACAAACCCCGCCCGAATGCCGGGCGGAGAGCTGGCCTGGAGACCCGCTCCCAGCTGTGGGCTGCATTGGGGCACTGTGAGGCAGCTGGGGAGGGGTCTCCTTGAGGTCCTGGCCTGGGTCACAGGCCTGTGGGAGACGGGCCAGGCCTGGTGGTATGGGGACTGCCATGCTTTGGGGGCATGGGAAAGTATGATTGTGAGGGGGTTCTGATCCCCTGCCACGCAAAAACATCCGCATGGCCTCCCTCACCCTCTGCAAGCTGACGGGGAGAACCGTGGAGGGTCCCTGACTCCGAAGGACAGGCCCCCTTCCCAGTCCACCCCAGACCCCCCACTCATTCATTCATTCATTGGTTCATTCATTCATCCAACAATTGTGTGTTAAGCAGACCATATGTCAGGCCTTCAGCCCCCACCACCTACCCAGACTTCCGGATTTCAAGCGCCGGTGAGACTTCCTGGCACTCAGAGGGGCCAGCAGAGCGCGGGCAGGCGTGGAGCTGCCAAGAAAAGCATCCACTCGCAGCAGCCGCCGTCTTGTGGCCCCCCGGTCTGTTTGCCCAAGGGAGAGCCTTTTAGCATCTTCAGCTCAGAGTCAAGACTGGGGCTCGACACTGACTTCATTTAGCTTGACGAAACAAAACCCGCACGTTGCCCCGATTTTTCTCATTTTGTGGGAGGTCAGTGAGAGCTTGTCGTGGGTGGGCACTTGGGGACTGCATGGTGGACTGGCTTTCCCAGACTCACAGGAGCACATGACACCTCCCGACACACACACATGCACACACACACCACAGCAAGAGGTTCCCTTCTGACCCCCAAATAAAGGCCAAGCTTTTAATGGCCAGGGTGGCCGCAGGCAGCTAATGACTGGATGAGCGGCCACATCACGGTGGCCGGGGCCAAGGGTTAAGTGCCTTTGGTGAGGTGGTGAGTCGGAGAGCACCGTGGGAGCTTCCTGTTTAGACAGAGGGAGCTGGGGAAAGTTGTCTCAGCCGGCTCCCATGCTGAGCACAGGCCAGGAGACAGGGTGCCTGGCAGCCTCCAGAAGCCAGGCGAGGGGACACGGGGCAGGGGCCTGGGGCAGGGCGCTCCCTGGCCCTGGAGAGAGCGGCTGCCAGGAAGAGGCGGGGCCTCCCCGAGCTCCGGGCAGAGCCTGCCCAGCTTGAACCCAGAGTGGGATCTCTAGATGTCCTGGAAGTGAAGGTCGTTAACAAGACCCGAACGCTCTTGCTGCCCCTTTGCCCCGTGTTCCTTCCACATCTGGGAAACTCTTGTTCCCAGCCTGGCTCCGAGGGGCTGCCACGATGACAGGACACCATCCGCATGGGGCCTTTCAGGGCTAATGATAACTTTTATTGCATCCTAAAAATGAAGCAGGCTCTGGAAGACATCATTTTCGGTCCCTCTCGGTGACCGCTCTGCTTTTCTGTGTGTGGGGTGGGCACCCAGCCGGGAACTTCTGGCTTGGGGGGCAGTGGAAGGGATTGGGAGGGTGCGGGTGATGAGTTAGGAGAAGCCAAGAAGCTGGGACCCGGAGGCCTGAGAGGTGGACAGGGGCTGCCTGGCAGATGGCAGCCTTTGGGGCAGTGACAAAGCAGGACGCCTAGCGGATGGAGACCTGGAAGCTTCCACAGACGGCCCCTCCATCCCAGCGCAGAACAAGAGCCTTGGCTGCTTGAAAACTGACAAGGCGGGAGTATGCCACCCCCGGTGACGGTGACAACGGTGAAGCTGCTGCCCAGGAGGCAGTGGGAGGGGCCGTGGACCATGAGTTGGGGAACTGGGAGGTGCCTTGCCCTGCAGCTCCATCACTGGTCTGAGCCTCAGTGTCCCCGCCAGCGTTCCCAGAGGCTGCCTTCGTGCAGGAAGCTACACCCCTGGGTCCAGGAGAGAGACAGCAACGGCTGCTGACCATCCACCAGCATTCCCCGAGCGCCTACTGAGGACCCGCCATACCAGGGCAGCCCAGAGAGCTGGGACGAAGGGGGCTGTGCGTTAGGGGAGGAGCTCTCTCTGTCCCTTTCAAGCATCCTGGCATTCTCTGGCTGCCCCGGGGGGGGTGGGGTGGGGTGGCAGAGCCTCACTGCCGAGTTCGGGGTCTCTGTCCCTGGAAGAGCAGCCTCCTAGCACCCTGCCTGCCAGCTCCTCTCTGCTCCTGGCTCACCCTGCCCTGCACAGCCCTGCAGCCTTTCCTCAGAGCAGTGCCCTCAGGTAGGGTGCCCACTGCCCCCAGGAGGGCAGCCACCGCGCCGGGGCATTGTCCTCAGCGCCCCTGCCTGCCCGCCCATCCTCCCCCGCTGCGGGCCTTCCCTCCTGGCCTTGCCTCTTGCCGTGGGCACAGACGTTTACACGCCAGAGATGGCGTTATTAAAAATGACATTTAACCAGAGCTGGAATTACTGCGCGGATGGCTGCAAACCTCGGAATCAAAGCTGAGCCGCCGGGCGCGCCTGGCAGGGGCCGCGGGCCTCCTCTGGCCGCCAGAGCTCCGCGCCGGCCTCCCGTGTAAAAGCCCGCAGCACGCAGAGGTCCCGAAAGCGAGCGCACCTCCTTTCATTAGACTAACAAATAACACGTAACAGAAAACAGCTGTTCACGGCAGCCCCTAATGCTCTCAAGATGGTGCCGTGGGCAGCTGGTCCCACCAGCGGGCGGCCTGGCCGAGCAGGGCTCAGGTTCTGCCTGCTCCCACCCCCGGGGGGGGGGTACAGTGGCACCCCTCCCTCCTCCCCCACCCTGCACTCCGTACTCTGTGGGACCTGGGGGCCTCCTTCCTCAGACTCACTCAGTCTCTCTTCTTATTGATGAGAGCCAGTTGGGGAGCTTCTGTTGGTCCAGGGACTGTGCCCTGGACGGTGGCTTCCCAGCCGCCACTTGACCGGTCCTGGGGCCGTGACGAGGTTTCTCTCTCTGAACCTTGCTTGTCGTTGAGAAGATTTTGTGTCTGCTCGAAGGGTGGTTTTAAAGACTTCAAGAGGTGTTGGGAGCAGAGCAGCTGAACACCAAGAAGTGCTCAGAAAGGGTTTCTGCCGTTACGATTAGTGTCGGGGACGCCGAGGCTCACAGGGGTGCGATGATTTGCCCGAGGGGACACCGGCAGGTGGAGGAGCCTCAGAGCCAACCCCTTTCCCGATCCCGAGGAGAGCAGAGCAGAGAGCTGCGCTGCGCTGAGTGTGGTGGGCGCAGACATGGGTCTGCGTTGGGGCCGTGGCCCTCGGCCGACTGCAGAGCGTGGGCTCACCTTCCAGGGCAGCAGTGGGCTGCCCCTGCTTCTCACTGAGGCCAGGAGCCCCCCAAACCCCCACCACGACCCCCTGGGCTTGGGAGCCAGAGGGGCCCGAAGCACCACCCCGCGCTGCTCAGGGGGGTCTGGCCTGGAGAAGGAAGGGCCTCCCAGACCAGGGAGGAATGTCCAGAAAACACCCCGAAGGTCGAAGGTCGGGGAGAAGGACCAACTGGCAATTTGTCCCCTGTTTCTCTCTTAAGATAAAGCTACAGGAAACAGGCCTTTTGTCTTCCTGCTCCTCCCCTCCAAGATATGCCCTGTTTTTTTTGGCTCCAAGAAAACTGCATGGGATTCATTCATTTGCTTGTTCATTCATTCATTTGTTCAGTGCCCAGGTGTGGACAGGGGCGGCCTGGCCCCTAATCAGGCAGCGAGGCAGAAGAGCATTACCCCCATTTTACAGATGAGAATACTGAGGCTCAGAAAGACAAAATGACTTGTCTAAGGCCACCCAGGAAATATGCAGTGATCCCCAGAGCCCAGGTACAGCACCAGCCGCCATGAGCAGGGTCTCTAGATGCTTAAGGAGCTGCTCGGTGTCCTCTTGCTGGAAGTAGCCAGGGTCCTGCCTCCTGTCTCCCTGGCTCTCCCCTGGAAACCTGTGAGGAAGGGGCCACTTTTCCGGGGACACCCTGTTGCAGAGCCTAACCCAGAGCCACCGGGCAGGAGGGCTGGGCTGTGACAAGAGGCTGGGGCTGGCAGCCAGGGAGGGACCAGGGTCTTTGGGAATCTCGTGTTTCCGAGAGACCTCATGTTTTCATTGGAAGGCCGGTCTCTCCCGCAAGCCCGCTGCCCGGCCACCACACCCGGCGCGGAGAGTGTCAGGGCCCTGAGCGGGAAATTGCTAGAGACAAGAAGTGAAAATGGCTGCTCTGGTTTCTCCGGGAAGGAAAAGAGAAAAGGTGAAGATCTGATGTGGCCGAAAGCAGGGTCGTTGTTTAAAGGCAAGGGTCGATGTTGCAGTGACTTCAAATCTGAGGCCAAACAGAGCCGGGGTGGGAGGCTGCCTTTGCAAGGACTGGTGTCTCCCTGAAGGGAGGAGCAATGGGGGCAGCAGCCCACGAGCCCTTTCCTCCTTCCTTCCACGAGTATTGGTTGAGGACCTACTCAGTGCCAGGCTGAGGGCTGCATACTGGGAGCCCACAGGGAACAAGGGAGGTGTGGTCCCTGCTAAGAAGGTGTCCTGACTACTATGAGAACAGATAATGAAGCCCTAGTCTGGGCTTCAGGGAAGGCTTCCTGGAGGAAGTGGACTTTCAGGAGTGACCAGAAGGATAAGTGGAGTTAGCCAGAGGAAGAGGTTGGAAAGGGTGCTCCAGGTGGAGGGAACAGTAGCTACAGAGGCTCAGAGGGGGAAAGAACTGGGCTGTTCCAGGAGCAGAGGGCTGGGAGGGTGCCTGGGGGGAGAGGCCGGAGGACAAGGCACTGGTTCAAGGTCAGTATCTGGGGCACCCAGGCCCTCCCCAGGAGCCACCTTCATGAGCAAGGGTTCCCTGTCACATGGGAAGCGAATGGCTAACTTGGGGACAGCAGTTGTATCCTGACTGCCTGCAGCCACCTGGGGAGGGCAGGCCACTCTGAGGTCTGTGGTCCCAAGCCCCGGTGAGGAGCCTCCTGGGGGCTGTTTGGAATGCGAGGCAGAGCAGCCCGGTGCCCTGTGTCAGGCTTGCCAGGCCACGTGCAGCCCGGACATGCCGGAGCCCCGAACCTGACACCAGCGCTTCAGGCCACGGGCACACAGCAGCCCCAAGACGGGAGTTTCATCAGCAGACCCATCGCAGGATGAGGAAGGCTGCTCTGGCTGCCTGGCTGCAGAGCCTGCGTCCCTGGAGGGACAGAGGGAGTCGGGCTGCTGGCGGCCGAGTTGGGCAGCAGAGCTGGGTGACCAGGGTGGGAGTGGCTTTCCAGTGTGGTCATCCTCATCACCGAGACCCCAACCGTGGGAACCATTCATTGTGCACCCACTACGTGCTGACCCCTCCGTGGGGACCACCTCAGAAACTCTAGGGGCCAGCAGTCTTTCGGCCCTGTTTCTCCAGCAAGGAAGCAGAGCCCCAGAAAGATGGGCTGTGTGTGGAGGGTGCCAGTGAGAGATTTGCTAGCACTGGGGCTGTGCTGGACAGAACCCAGGGTGGCTCCGCGACTCAGGTGGGCAGGCCAGGATCCCGGCCCCCACGTCCCCAATGCAGCTTGATGGTGACACAGGCATGGAAGCAGAGAGTCGGCCCAGACAGTTCCAGGGGGTCCCCAGCCGTCCCAGGGGCAGGCCACAAGGTGGGAAGGGCCTGGCTTAGCTGTGGGATCCTGGTCCCAACCTAACCTCCACTTAATGGGTGGTCTTGGGAAAGTGTCTCACTTCTCTGAGCCTCAGACTCCTCGTCTGCAAAATGGGCACAGCAAGAGGCCTGGGTCTCGGGTTGTTCGGGGGCGCTGCTGGCACCGCGCAGGAGGGGCCCGCTCTCGGACCGCCTGTGCCCCGGAGGCACTCAGTCGGTGCCAGTGTGTTCTCTCCTTCCCTCTCCTTGACACTCGGGAGGGGGAGGCAGGTGCACAGGTTAGGACTGTAAGCCCCCTTCACAGATGGGGAAACCGAGGCAGGAGAGTTTCCTGAGGTTCCCCAGGAGGCGGAGCTGAGATCAGGACCAGGGCCTGGGTTCTGGGAGCTGGCCCCAGTGGCCTGTGCGGATACCTATGAGCTCCAAAAAGGAGACAGGTTCTCCAGCCCCAGGTGTCCCCAACACCCACACAGGACCTGGCCCGGTGCCCCGCCCGGTGCCCTGCCTGGCCCCCTCGCTGGGAGCACGGCATTGGTTCACTGCAGCCCAGCCCGTGCCAAAGGAGCATCTTGCTTTATTTTCCGTGGCACAAATAATAACCATGCATAATTTCATGACAAATACCGCCTATAAAACACAACACAATTATTTTTATAATGTGGTGCTTGAGGTTAAAAATTCAAATTAGCGGTTAATTGCAACTCCTAGAAGGTCTGTGGATAAGACGGCTTGGGGGGAAGGCTGAGATGCTCAGATACGCTCCCTCGGTGATGACAGACGGGTTCTCGCCACCTGCCCACAACGTGCACACGTGTGCAAACATGCATGCCCACACGTGCATGCAGACGAGCGTACACGTGTGCTGCATGTGCATATACTGCATCAGCACGTGCACACACATGTGTGCACACATTGGAACTCAGCTGGTTCCTGGGCTCCAGCAAAGCCGGTTCGGCCTGGGGTTGGCACTCGTGGGAAAGCTGATCTCGATGCTGGCTCCCCCGGCTCCCTGTGCTGGCTTCTTTCTCTGCCCAGGACCCTCGTGTCCAAACAGCCACCAAGAAGCAGGTTTTGTGATGACCAGGGAGCCCAGGAGTGTGGAGGCAGGTGGCAGGGACGTGCACAAAGCTGGGGGTACCAAGGAATCAAGTGACCCTATTGGGTTTACCTCCACTGGTGCCAGCTCTCAGCTTCTCCCCAAACTGTCTCCTTCTCCCCGCCGGCCCAGAACCAGAACCCGCTGGAAAGGTCAGTCTGTGGACTTTGAGGGACAAAAGTCTACCAGGGAGGAAGGAGGAAAGGCACCACCCCAGTCCAGAGAGGCCAGAGCAGGCCATGCTCCCTCCGACTCCCAGGGCCCAGTTCAGAGCCCTGCAGGGGAACCCGGCACTCGGCAGGCCCCATGGCAGCTTCTCGGGCTCTGGGGATATCGTGGCAAATATCTGCTACTTTCTTCAAACAGGATCAGCGGCCGAGGTTGGGAGAGTGAGGCTGCCCTGCGGGGACCGCAGGTACAGGCCGGTCCCTGAGGAGGAGGCATGGAGAGCATGGCATGTGGATTGGGAGGGGGCAGAGATGGGACGCATTTGTTGCAGCCCTGGCTCGTGGCCCGCTGCTGCCACCGGTAGCGCCATGCTGCAGTCACCATGAGTAGCAACTCGCAGGCCGGTCCCTGAGAGGGTGGGTGGGCAGAAGACCCAGCCACACCCCTGGCAGCTGCTGATCCCCAGGGTCCCTCCTCTCCCCAGCATGGCAACGGGCAGTGTCTCAACCCAAACTAGCTCCAGGTTAAGGCGAGAGTCTCCCTCCACCCCTGTGCCACCCTGGAGCTGGGCATTGTGAGTTAGGGCTGGTTTATTTCCTATTCGTTGGCACATCTGGGTGAGAATGGGGCGGGGGATGCAGGCAGTTGTCCCCATGCCTCTCTCAGCAGGGCTGTGTCCACCCTGGGGAACTGCCTGGGTGTCTTCAGTGCTACTCAGCCTTGGGCACAGCAGACAAACAAAAGCCTGGGCCACCAGAGCAGGGTTGGGACTTCCCAGGGAGGGGCCCTGGCTTCCAGCTCCACCATGGGGACCTCAGACTGTAGTCCCCATCTGGCCCTCCTCTCCACTGTGCCAGTGCCTGCCATGCCATTATTAAAGTCACTTCCTTGGGAGAAGTCACTGTCCACAGGGAGCCCCCGCTGGGACCCCCTTCATGACAGTGACCGACTGTCCCTCCTGAAGAGGCTCCCACTGCGGCCTAAGCCACGTGCTCCCCTTTCGTCTTCACAGGCTCTCCACACCCCCGTTTTGTAGGCGAGAAGCGGAGGCCCCTCCACTCCACATACATTTCCCGAGCCCCTACTATGTTCAGGCACTGGGCAGACATCCACCCACTGGCCCTTAGGAGCATCCAGCTAAGAGGAGACAGGCAACACGTGAAATCAACATGGTATCAGCCACCTGTTAGTCACCTTTCTGCCCTGTATTCTGGGACCAATAAAAAACTGTACTTCAGGGCTCCCATTTTCTTGGGTCTTTGATAAAGTTCCTGGGCCTTTGGCATTGTGGTCATAGAGGGAAAACAAAACTGGGCTGTGAGCCAGCCATCCACCACCCATCTGTCCACCACCCATCCATCATCCATCCATCCATCCGTCCACCATCCATCCATCCATCCTTCACCATGCACCATCCATCCATCCACCCACCATCCATCCATCCACCCACCATCCATCCACCATCCATCCATCCATCCTTCACCATGCACCATCCATCCATCCACCCACCATCCATCCATCCTTCACCATCCACCCACCATCCATCCACCATCCACCATCCATCCACCATCCACCATCCATCCATCCATCAATCCATCCATCATCCATCCATCCATCTATCTACCATCCATCCATTACCTATCCATCCATGCATCCATCCATCATCCATCCATCCACCATCCATCCATCCATCCGTCATCCATCCATCATCCAGTGTTTACTGGGCACCTATATTGTGCCAGGCTCCACTATCAACACAGACAATACTAGAGAGGGGCAGAGGGAAACAGACCAAGCAAGTTTCATCAATGATGGTGAAGTGGTGGCGGGCAGGGACAGACGGGTCCCCAAGCCTTCCTGGGGCTGTGAGGGAAGGGTCCTACAGGAAGTGGTGAGAGGAGGTGAGACTGGGTGGGGCTTCCTGATGAGGCAGGAAAAGTATTCCAGCTGGAGGGAATAGCACATGTGAGGACAGGAAGTGACTGAGTGTGATTGGTGGGAGGCTTGTGGGGGGCAGGGGAACCAGATGAAGCTAAAGGGATAGGTCCCCCCGAAGCTAGGATCCAGGCTCTGGTCTGGCATGTCAGCTCCTCTCTGGGTCTTGCTCGGGCGGAGGGTGGGGACCAGGGCAGGAGAGTGGGGGATGCATGATGTAAGCGGGCACCCCTGCCACAGTCAGGGCCCTGTGTGTGCTGGTCGGCACTGAGACAGCACCTCCCTAACTTCTCCTTTCTCAGCTTGGAATTTGTCAGCTGTCCCTCCTCCCACAGGGGGCCCTCCCCTCCTCTGAGAAAAAACCCTCAAGGTCCTGATATTTTGAGTGGGGGGCCTTGGTGGGCCTGGTGGGGAGACTTGGCAAATGCTAATGCAATGAGGGGTGCCCATGTGGGGCCCAGACACCCGTGAGTGGAGGATCAAGCGAAGCCGCCCAACTCATGGCTGACTCTGCCCCATATTTGATTGGTGCTGGTTGAGGGGCAGCCCCTGGGGTGTGGCCTCCTGCAGGGGGGCGGGGGGTGACGGGGAGGGGGCAGGCTGCTTCTTCATCCCTGGGAGCCCGTGAGGTCGGGGTGGCACCGGGCCTTCAGGGACGCATTGTGGGAGGGAAGGGGCAAAGATAGAGCCTGCGGCTTGGCAGGGAGCTTGGCCTATCTGGGTCACCCTCTCTGGGGAGGTGTCCAGAGGGCCACACTCAGGCTCATCTGCCACGGCGACACCGGTGGGTCCTCCTTCTAGACATCATCCCACGGAACTCTCAGAGCAATCCACAAGCGGTGTGATGTGTAGACAGGGAAACTGAGGCACAGAGCGGCACAATGACTTGCCAAGGCCACAGAACCAGCAGCCCAGGTCACAGCCCCTTTTGACCGCTGTGCCCAAGTCCCAGGAATTGTTACAACAACACACTGGGGTGGGTAACTCATACACCCTCCCACTGAGGGGAGCAGATGGGGGTGCAGCGTGGGAGGTGAGGGCAGGTGGCCTGACTCCAGCTTGCATCTGGGCAGACCCCAGCAGCACCCTGAGCCAACACCCCCTCTTATAGGAAATGACAGTACCCCCAGCACCATTACTGAGCGCAGATGAGAAAGGGCTGCGAGGACTGGGGGAGGGTCCCCTGGCCATGTGAAGAGGGGTTATTTGAAGACCCACCCTGGACCCAGTCTCTGCCCCCCTCTCTGTGCCACCCACCCCGCCACCCCATACACATACAACAGCACATCGATCTCACACTTTTCCAAGAAGCATCATCAATGGCAGGACAAGGTCTAGTTGCCTGGGAAGGAGAAAGACCAGGAGGGGCTCCCTGGGTCCGTGTTTCTGTTGCTCTGTCTCCAACCGCTCAATTACACTGAGTCCAAAGGGGCACCTGGGAGTCACAGGCTAGTGGGCCTGAGACAGGGAACCAACCTGGAAACCAGGGTGATAAGGCTGAAGCAGACATGTGCACAAGGACTTCTGGGCATGGGGCAGGGCTTTTCAAGTGGGATCTTGTAGGTTGAGTAGGAGCCCACTGTTCACCAGTTCCCGCTGTACCACCCTCTGCCTGTGGCTCTCAGCTTGCATGCTCCCCCACTTCTCATCCACAGCGTGGAATGGGGAGGGCCTGCTCTGCTGAGACGCCAGAAGTTATGAGCACTGAGGGTCTCACCAGAAGAAAACCAGGCACACACAAGGCCAGGGACGTTCCATGCTGTTGGTTTCCAAGAGGCCAGTGGCTTAGGGATGCTGGTCCCTGGCACAGGGAGACACTGCTGCACCCCTCAGCGCACTCCCACCTCCCCCCCCATCTTTCTCCTTTCAAGCTTCCCTGCCCTGTCCACCTGAAGCTCTCACGTCTTCAGTAACACACCTGCCCACTTCCATCTCATCCCTGACACTGCCACTGGCCAGCTGGGTGACCCTGGGGAAGTCCTCAGTCCCTCTGAGCCCTGGCTTCCTCATCTGGCAAAGCGGAGTGACAGCGTTTATCCCCAGGCGGTGCACTCAGCTCAGGGCCCTGCACACAGGAATCCTCCCTGCACTCATCACTTCCCATTCTCCCGCCGCATCCTGGCACTGTGCTGGCTCACCTGCGTCATCGCCTACAACAGTCCTGTGGGGAGATCTCCGTTTGCAGGGGAAGAAATGGATGCTCATTTAGGGGTAACTGGCCTGTGGTCAGGGCTCTCGGCTGGTCTGATCCCAAAGACCATGCACTTGGCCTTGCCGGTGAGTGGTTCTGCGTGCTGGCTACACAGTAGCACTACCTGGAGAGCACTCAGTGGATGCTAATGGCCAGGCCCCACCCCAAACTTGTTGGGTCAGACTGAGAGTGGAGGTGTGCTGGAGCTTGGCATCTTATTTCTAAAAGCTCCCCCTCCACCCCCAACCCCCGGCTCAGTGATTGCGTGGAGCAGTTAGAGCTGAGGACCCGAGTCCCACCTTGCTGCCTCCATCCCTCGCCCCTTCCTCAGCCCGTCCCCCCTTGCCCTTGGCCTCTGGCTTGGGGGGATGCATCACCTGTTCCTGATACTTGGCGTGAAACCTACAGACCTGTTTTCTCTAGCAGGACTTTTCAGGGAACACCTAGCTTTAGCAAGGCCCCCAGGGCTCAGGGCAGGTGATGCTTTTAGACACACAGGTTGCATCAAGTTGGTGGGAAGGATCTGAACCCTGATGACAAGGTGAGCGGGACCTGGGGACCTGACAAGCGCTCCTGAGGGCAGGGGGCTGCTGGTCCTGGGACAGACACTGCTACCACTGTCACGACTGTACCTGGCTTCCAAATCCAAAATGGGCCACTCGCCACGAGGCCAGCTCTGACTGAGTACACCTGCCCGTGGAGAAGGTCGAGAAGAAACAGGCAGCACTAAGCCCGCCGCCCTTAGACGGGCCGTAAACTGCAGCGGTGCTGGCTTGTGTGGCTCCAGACGGGCCACTGTTAGGTTGTCAGAATTTTGAAGGCTGGGTGTTGAAAACAGATGCTGTCGAAAGTCAATGGGTAATACAAACTTACCATTGCATTGAAATGGTCATTGTAATTACATTTAAAATTACATTTAAAAGAAAGGCCATATATTCTCAAAACTCACCTCTATCCGGCCACCTGATAACCTCTTACTGTTACTCAATATTTGCGTTCTCGGGGGTGTGTCCGAGGCACCTGGGCGCGCTTCTCCGCTCTTCCCCATTCTGCCTTTGTCACTTACATTGTAGCTAGAACTTGGCCCCGGTGGAAACGTTGGCACCCCAGACACCCGCAAACATTATAAATTAAGGGCCCCTCCTTCCAGAGAACTAGCCTTTCAGCATTTGCCAGCACACATACCACAGACTATGATTTAATTTTTCCCCCTTTCTGGTGGACGGTGCTTTGCAGAGAAGCGTCAGGTTCACAGCCACCCTGAGCGGGAAGCATGGAGAGTGTGCACACTCCCCTCGCACTCACTCCCACGGCCTCCCCTGCTCTCCGCCCCCTGCCCAGAGCTGCACGCATGTCACCGCAATACGTGAACCTACACGGACACGTCATTGTCACGCAAGGTCACCCAGAGTCCATGGGGTCTGGACAAACACTTAACGACAGTATGGCACAGAGCAGTCCCACAGCCCGAAGAACCCTGTCTGCTCCGCCCGCACATCCCTCCCCGGCCCTCACCCCTGCACCCACGAATATTTTCACCACCCACGTAGTTTTGTCTTTTCCGGAACCTCGCACCGTGCGACCAGACAGTGTGCGGCCTCTGCTGACTGATTCTTCTCACTTCGAGTTCCTCTGTGTCTTCTCACGGCTTCACGGTGTATAGCAACGGTCCGCTGTCTGGACGGACCGCAGCCTGCTCACTCATCCCCCTCCCCGAGGACTGGCTGGCCGCCTCCAGGTGGAGCGATGGTGAATGAAGCCGCTGTAAACATCCGCGGGCAGCCTTTGGGGTCGACGTCAGGTTTCAGCCCCCTCGGGTAAATGCCGAGAAGTGGGATTCCTGGGAAGAGCTGGTTTAGTTTTGCAGTAAATCTCCAAACCGTCCTTGGAAGTGGCTGGACCACTTAGCTGTCCCGCCGGCCGTGGCAGAGACGGGGCCGCTGCTGCTCCGCGTCCTCGCTGGCGTTTGGCGGCGGCGTTCTGGGTTCCGCCACTGGCCGGGCATGCGGGGGTATCTCCCTGGTGTCTGACATGCGTTTCCTTTATAACATGTGATGCAGAGTGGCTTTTCCTGGGCTCACCTACCATCTGTACATCTTCTTGGGGGACATGACCGTTAAGGACTTTGGCCCATTTTTAAAATCGGGTTGTTTATAATTAAATTTTGTAAAAATGTTTTCTCAACGGCAGATAGTCTTAAAAACGATTGTTCTCTCGGGGCCCAGCTTGCCAGCGAGACCTGGCAACGTGGTGTTTCTGTGCAGGAAGTGGGGTCCTGTCCCTATTTTAAACACAGAGGTTGGCTCATTCCTCCTACCCCCGCCGCACCCTGGATGAGGGTCTGCCCCTGGCAGCGCCCAGCCGCTGTGCCTGAATTTGCTTACAGGAGCCAGAACTGAACACGGCTGTCTCCAAACGGACTTCCAGGACCTCTGCGGAGGCTCCCAATGAGCATGTCCCCGCCGAGGCATGGCCAGAGGGAGAGAGCTGGAGTGACACCCATGTCCCCCCACCTAGCTGTGTCCAGACCTGTCCCTGTGCCCTCGAGCAAGCCGTCCTCCTCTCTGCACCTACAGAACCAGGCTCAGGGTTGGAAAATGCCTGCTTCCTCGTCAGAACCCCCTTCCGAGCCCAGGGCACCCTGAATTAATCAGCCAGGGCTCCTCAGTGTCTCCCTTAATGTCACATTCCAGCAGCCACTACTACGAGGCGATGAGAAGGGCCGGGGGGGTGACATCGAGAGCCAGCCCTGGTCTGAGCGCACCAAAAACCCCTGCGACTCTGACCATCCGTTCAGGTTGCTGCCTGGGAAGGAGCTGAGTGCAGACGCACCTGTGCTCAGTAGGAGGGCAGTGTAGGTCAGTGGTTAGGAGCATCACAGGGGTGGGGGAGTGGGTCCCAGTTCTCCCATGCATAGGCTGTGCAACCTTAGGGAAAGTACTAGACCTCCCAGGTCCTCTTTCCTCGTCTGTGTGACAGGTGATGATGACGCCTGCCTCCTCAGGTTGCAGGTGTGTGGGTTCAATGCTCGAAGCGCCTGGCATGCCGGGGGCTCTCTGGAGGGCAGCCAGGGTGCCCCTCTCAGAATCCTGGTGACCACCATGGTGTCTGCACCTGGCCCTGGCGGCCGAGCAAAGGCCTCCTGGCTGGGCCAGGCCTCTGGCCTGGGAAGTTCAGTGCCCCTCCCCTCACGAGCGCCCCTCCCCGCTATCTGCGGGATCCAGGTGAAAGGGGACCACCACACAGAGCAATGGGGCATGCTACAGGCTGGTCAGAGAGGGCTGGGGGCAGGGCCACGACACCCACGGCTAATCTTTTGTGGTCATCTGGCCAAACTCAGCACCCCGCAGTGGCTGGGCCGGACTGAAGCCAGGGCCTCCCAGTCTAGGGCACCCCTGCCCCATCCTGGGGCCCTGGAGTGTGGACGGGTGCCTGCAGTCAGCACCCCTTCAGAGCTTTCTGGCTAAGGGGGAGTGAGGGGAGACCACCGGTTACAAGGAAAGGCGAGGGGACCAGAAGCTGCCTCGAGCTCTCTCCAGCACTGGGAGAAACTGCCTCTGCGAAGGACTGGAGACATAAGTGGCAGATGCCTTGTAGGGACCGGCTTCCCTCCAAAGGCACCGTCACTGCTCCAGACTCTGCCTGACTGCTTGCCCACGTGGTTTGGTCATTATACTCCGAGCCAGTGCTGTCGCTCCTGGTCCATGGCCCAGCCTTCACTCCCCACACCCTACCCCCGGCCTACTGGGGAAGGGGCCAGTCTTACCCTCGGTGGGGGCTGAGAGCTAGGTCAGGAGCCCCCAGTTTGCTGGGGCCTCCCTTTTCCACTCCATTCTGCTCCTCCCTAGACCCCACATGCTTGGGGGGTGGGGGGGGTGGGGCCGTACCAGCCGGAACCTTTCATGTGGGACTTGGCAGGGAGGGAACAGAGACTCCGCCGGCAGGTTTCCAGTGCCTGGGCACGTTCTCCGAGGCCATTACAGAGCCTATTACCTTCAGGCTGGGAGCTGTTTAAAAGTGTGGTTTTGTTCTAAAACGCAGCGTTTCGGACAGCCAGAGTTAACGAGCCCCCCCATGTGAATTCAGAGGGGATTAATGGGAAGGTTCTGAACGAATTCCTTCCCCATCGTGTAAGCAGCTCAGAAAAAATGCTCTTTCCCAGTTTAAGGGTGAGTGTGGCATTTTGATGTGGGCCCATTTCCTTATAAAGTCCCCTAGGAGGAGGGGGGAAGCAAAATCTTAAGGGGAGGGGGCAAAAACTTAACCTGGAGCCAACAAATTACTTGCAATTTGCAAGCACACATACTCTGCCCACAGGGACTAAAGGCCAGAAGGGGAATGAAGGAATGAAGGAATGAATGCACACATACATGCATAAGGTCAGGGCAGACGGGGGGGAGGGGAGATACAGGGAGGGCGGGAGGGACAGAGGGTAGGAGGCAGAGAGCCAGAACTGACCCACTTGGGCCCACTCGGATCGATGGACCTTAAACTCCAGTATGAGGACTCTTCCTAAAGTTCCCAGCCACCTTTCCAAAGCAAAACACATCACGCACCCTTGAATAGCAAAAGGCAGCTGCTAAAGCAGAACATTTCTCTGGGAGCAAGAGCGGGCCCAGCACATACTCTCCAGATGCCAGGTTGGCATGGGGAGCAGTTCTGCATAAGCACCCAGGCAAGGAGTCCCCCACAGGGTCCCCACAGAGCTTCACTGCCCCCAGGTGCTCTGGTGGGAGGGCCTCAGCCTGGGGGTTAGGGTGCAGCTGAGGAGAGGTTCTCTGAAAAGGGGAGGGGAGGGGAAGGGAGGGCTGCCCCAGGGGAAGGCACGCGTTAGGGCCAACTTTAGGTGACGCTGCGTTTCAGGTGCAAGAGTCAGGAGTGGAGGGGGGGTCGTCTGCCTGCAACCGGAGTCCACGAGTCCAGCTCTGTGGCCTTATCGCTGTGCGGACTTGGGCCAGTGACCCCTCCAGCCTCAGTTTCCCTGGCTATGAAATCAGGATGGGCGAGGGTGGCAGCGTACCTGACTCCTAGGGTGATTCTTTGCAGAGGAGCTCGCGTGAGTCGCTCAGCCCAGCCCTTGGCCCGCGGGACGCGCCAGGCACGTGGGAACCGCCTGTTACTAACTGCGATTGGATTTCCGGGAATTTGGTTTCCCAGGATGAGCAGGGGGCAGTCCTAGGCACAACCCGGGACCTAGCGGAGAGTGGGGAGCAGGGGTGGGGAAAGACATGTCCGAGCGGGAGGGCAGACAGGAGGCAGGAGGAGGGGGAGGGTGGGCGTCGTGCCTTGCGCCCCTCCTCCGCGCGCTCCCAACCCTGCGCGCCTCTCCCACTCCGCACTCACACTGGGCGGCGGCGGGCGCGGGCCGCGCGGGGCTGGGCGCGCCGATCTATTAACGTCTGTGTGTCTGGGCCGCGGGTCTGCGGCGAGGCAGGCGCCAGGGGCTCGCCTGGAACCAGATGTGCCGCGGCGCCGCTCTGGCCGCCACCGGCGCGGCGCGCTCGCACGCACGGGCTGGCGCGCACATGGCCAGGCGGGGTGGGCGGCGGCTGGCGCGCCGGCCGGGCACCCCCTGGGTTTCGGGGTTGACCCTAGGCCCCTGTGTGCGTTAAAGAGGCCCCCACCCACCAGCCGTGCGCGGACAGAGTCCCGCCCAGATGGAAGAATACCCCCCTCAAACCCTACCGCCCCCCCCCCTCGAAAGCTGGGACCCCGGGAGGTGTCGGCCCAGCCTGCCCCAGGCCCTGTCCCAGGGGAGAGAAGGATGGCCTCTCAGAAAGCCCAGCCTCTCCAACACCCCCTTACAAGGGCTAGGGACTGTTCCCGCAATCCCCAACTCCAAAGTTTGTTTTCTTAAGTTTGTGTCTGAGATTTTTTTGAAGTTCTGAGTCAGAGCTTCCCCTAGGATGAAGAGTTTGGTCCATTCTGAGAAATGCCAAAAACGGGGCCGGGCGGGGAGGGAGCAGGAAATTGGGCGAAGGAAACGTAGGAGTTGACGGTTTTGTAATGCACAGACTTTGAAGGGGACTTTTTGCCCACAGGGGAGATACAAAGATTGCATTGAGGACCGTCCCATCTTGGCACCAAATCTGCTTCAGCCACAGGACGGTCCCAAGCCCTGGCTGCCGTTCAGCAGCTTGCCCCACCCCCACCCCCACGGCTGCCTTGGGGTGCTCCGCTCTTCAGGACCAGCTGCTTTCCTCTCTGGACCTCCTCTGAGGTCCTGTGAAGTGGCAGGGCTGGGCCCCCAAAGCTCCCAAGTCTCACTACCTGGGCCCTGACGTTAGGAAGGTGGGGAGGGGGCGGGTGGGGAGGAGACCCTTTGGGCCCACCTAGATGGAGGCGGCATTAAGAGTAGGCAGGAGGGATAGGACATGGGACAGGGCTGCACTGAGGCCTTTGGGATTGGGGTGGTCCCTTGGTTTGCAGCCCTTCCGCCTTGCTCTCCAAGAGTGTTCCGTGGAAAACGTTGGAAGACATGTGGAAAGAGTGGATTTCCCCGGCCTTGCAGCCTTCCCTGTTCTGGACGTGGGGAGGGAGCTGGGATGCTGAGTGGGGGGCAGGGGTTGTCCACTCCGTAAGCATCAACGCTGAAAGATGAATCCTCTCTTAGGTGCCTGTGGGGTGGGGGTGGGGGGAAAAGTCTGCGCCATCTCTGGGGCTCAGGCCAGGGATGGGGAGGGGGGGTAGGGACCTGGCCTCGGGAGCTTTGGCCCTGTGTCAGCGCTGCGGTGGCTGCTGCCTCTGGCACCACCATCATCTTGTTGGAACATTCGCCTGCCCACTGCATGAGAACACTGAAGGCCAGCGTGGGGCCTCGACAGGCTCATGGAGGAGGGGTTCCAACCCAGCTGCCCAGACCCAGCCTGGGGCTTGAGATCAAATCCGCTCTGCGTTTGGAGGCTCAAGGAGCAAGGCTGTTCCTTCCAGACCTTTAGGAGGCAGAGGGAAGGTCCAGTTGAGAAGGCACTGGGTAGCCCAGCCGCCTGACCCCAAGGACAGTCTGGCCGCCCCTGCCCACAGGGCAGGCTCTGCAGACCCGCCCCAGGGCCTCCTTCTGTCCCCCCTTCCCTCCAGGAAGGACGGTGTCCTCGGGCCTCTGGCCTTGAGTAAAGCCCACTCCTTTGGGAAGGGACTTCTCTGGCTCTTGCCCTCGACCCTCGATTAAACAAACCAATAAAGAGATTCGTTCCTGCAGATGGGAGGGAAAGGAACGTGGACGGCTTTTAACAGTTTACACACCAATCCAGAGTGGGTCAAAGTCTTCACGTGTTTAGATAGACAGGTAATTGGGAATCCCTCCCCATTGGGACCCAAATTCCATCCATTCATTCAGATAGTTGGTCACCCAGAATTTACTGAGCACCTACTGTGTGTCGGGCACTGTGCCAGGCGCTGGGAATAAAGAGGTGAGTTTGGTCCATGACTGTGGCTTCCTAGCTTCTCCCGAAGAATCTGTAAAGAACGGACCCCACCACCAACACACACCCTCTCAGGCACACCCCAGATGCCAAAACACCTCTCTCTCTCTCTTTTTAAAGATTTTATTTATTTCTTTAGAGAGGGGGGAAGCGAAGGAGAAAGAGAGGAGAGAAACGTTGATGTGCAAGAGAAATATCTGTCGGTGCCTCTTGTGCGCCCTTAACCAGGGACCTGGCCCGAAACACAGACAGGTGCCCTCGTTACCGAGAAACTGGTTCTTCCTGCCGACGCAGTAGAGAATGACAAGTCAGCGAGCCTGTTAGCATGCGGGCCAAGTTCATCGGTGCTGCGTTCTAACTGGGGAGCCAAAGCAAGGGTGGTCAGGGGCCAGGTGGCCAGCCAAGGGCCTGAGGGCGGAGAAAGTCCTCTGTCCTGAGGGCGTCTACAGTTGGCGGGATGGGGGTGAGGGAGCTCCACGCTGATTGGCGGATAGAGTTGGTGCCGGCTTTCCCAGAGAGACGTGACTCCCCAAACGCAGGTGTTGCTGGGGGTCTGTCAGCCGAGTCCTCACCTTGCTCTGACTCTGCTTGCTCCTTTTGCACGTGTGACAGGGACAGACAATCAACCAAAGTTGTTTCACGGGCTTTTCTCTGGGCACTGTGATCCGCCTCCCCTCCTCCCTCCCAGGCCTTGGGATGAACACACATCTCAAGGTTTCCCTCCCCACCCCCGCCCCAGCTAGTGGGGACGACACACACAGCCTTCCAAGGGCTGCCCCACCCCCGCACT
The DNA here is from genome assembly GCA_004024845.1 of Tonatia bakeri. Taxonomy (NCBI): domain Eukaryota; kingdom Metazoa; phylum Chordata; class Mammalia; order Chiroptera; family Phyllostomidae; genus Tonatia; species Tonatia bakeri. The sequence goes on along the minus strand of PVIA01003662.1, from coordinate 38,011 downwards.
ATCACAGTTTACTCGTGCTGTTAGCCTTACTGAACCAGGCTCAGAGCTGATGGGTCGACAGGAGAGACGTGTCGCCCTCTGCTTTTAGCCTCCTGTTGAGGTTTTTTTGTTGGACTGCAGTGTCGAGGGCCCTGCCTTTATTTCCCCTCTCGCTGCTCATTCTACTGTAATACCCAACAGGGAATCGAACCAGCGAACCCTGGCTGGTGTGGTTCAGCGGTTCACAGGCAGACGTGCAACCCACTGAACCACACCAGCCAGGGCTCGGACCATCTCTTTTAAACAAGCTTCCCAGGGACTTCCAAAGCAAATTGTCAGTGGACACCCCTCTGAGGGGCCTGGAAGTCCTCTGTCAGCCCCTCCCCGAGGGTCACAGGGTGGCGAAGGGGACAGGGCAGGTCTCGAATCATGGCTGCAGGTGTTGGAAAACTGCCTTTGAGTGTTAGCAAGGTGGTCCTGGGAAGAGTCCCTGTGTGCTGCCCCTCCATGTACGGCCCCGGGACAGGCAGGAACACCTGTGGGGAGAAGGATTATGGCCCGCTGCAGTGGAGAATGTTCTGGAGTCAGGGCTGGCTGCTGCCCCAAGGCATGACCGGGACGCCGGCAGGGAGGCTGCAGATGGCTCCCAGCCCAGGCTCCAAGTGAGCACCTCGCTGGGGAGACGGGGGCACCACAAGGGACCGGCAGACGTGAGGGCACCAGGACCCAGGAGCCCGGCGTGAGGGTGTAGGCGGAGCCTCAGGTGGATCTGAGGAGAGAGGGCGGTCAGTGAAGCTGCATGAAAGGGGGTGGGCTGTCCGTGCCCTGCGCCCTCGCCCGCCCTGGCCCCAGCACAGGTGTCAGCTGAGGCTTCAAGCAGCCCAGGAGCTCTGCAGCGGGAGGGGACCCCACCCCCACTTCCGCTGCCCTGAGCTGCAGCCTCACCTTGGTCTGGAAATGGTTAACAAGGGCCACTGTCCTCCAGACACCAGCCACTTTGGGGAGAGACAGACTGGGCACGAATCCTGGTGTCATCGCTGCCTGGCTGTGTGACCTGGGTCCACTACTTCAGGTGCCCCTCCTAGACCCCAGCTGAGACCAAAGCTTCAAAGCAGTGCCTTTCCCATTTTAGAAGGCAGGGCTTCATAGCCCAGTGCCAGGCATCGGGTTATAGTAAACTGAAGCCAAAAACAGAAAGAAAGTAACGGGGAAGGAGGAGCCCTTGTCCCCCGCCCACAGGCCCGAGCTGCGGCCAGGGGAGCGGCGGAGCACCACAGACAGCCCCGGGAGCCTGCAGCCCACATTTTCCAGCCTGCCTGGGCTCGCAGACAGGTCGTGGAAACCCCCGGCAATGCCTGCAATGTCAGGCGCTCTGGGAGCGCAGAGCCGGGGGCTCGGGGTCCTGCCAACCTCAGAAGAGGAGGCAGTGGGCGTTGCCTTTCTCTTGGCTGCTTCCTGGGTAGGGGACCCCAAGGTGGAACCTCAAGGTGGAACAGGGCAGATGGGCAGATTTTTCTGGGGCTAAAAAGTCTGATTCTTCATCCAGCTGATTTTTTTGGGTGGGGTCTGTGGGCAGGATTCAAAGTCTATACCCACTGCCCCTGTCCCCCGCCCCCCCAAAGATGCATGGCAACTTCTGTGTGCATCTGAGTTATTCTGAGAAGAGGCCCACAGCATCTGTCAGACGACTTAAGGGGTTCCTGATCAAAATAGGGGCAGAGCCAGTGAGCCAGGGCCTCGATTTTACCTGGGTGCTACAGTAACGGGGCCAGTGGCACTCTGTGTAGCCCTGCCGTGATGCCCTGGCCCTGAGGACAGCTCTGGGCTGCCCCACCATCTCTGTGCCTCCCTGGGGGGTGGGCATCCATTCTGATCTTACCCCGGGGCACAGAGGGAGAAACCGAGGGCCCAGACGGAGACTCCCCTGACTAATGTCACAGGGTGGGGTGCAGGGCGCTTTCCTCATTCTCAGAGGCTCGAAGGGGCAACTACTGACCCTCTGGGTGGGCAGCTGGTTGCCCCTCCAACCATGTCCAATTGCTAGGTTGGGGTCTGCTCCCCTACCCCCACCCCAACCCCCGCCCCATAGAACCCAAGAATAGAGAGGGTGCAGCAAGGAGGAAAACTGGTGTTCTCAGGGCTCGAGTCTCAGTGGATGGGGCTGGGGAGCCTGCTAACTTCAGTGAGCCCTTGGCCAACTCACGGCTCCTCCCCATGCCTCAGTTTCCCCTCCTGCAAAAATGAGGAGCTTCAATAGATGACATCCTTTCAGGTCTGAGTCCTTGAGAAGATGACAAGGGGCTTGAAACCCCAGAGCAGTTTGCAGGTTTGCGTCAGAACCGAGCCACAAGATGGAGACATCTCTGTCCCCAGCCACTAGGCCACTCCCAGGCTCGCAGGTGCTGGCAGGGGGTGCTGAGGGGCCCGGTGGCTCTTATCTGGGAGAGGAAACCCCACACTGAGCCCTGAGCGGTGGCCTCGCCCTGGTCTGGAAACGGTTAATGAGGGCAGCTTTCCCCCAGATACCAGCCCCTTATTAAAATGTAGGTTTTACAATACATTCGGCATGTGGCCGCCAACCTTAGATTGAAACCAGACGCTGACCCCCTCCCTAGATCAGATTTTGAGCAGAGAGCTGCTGTCACCCTCCTCAGTGGCTCCCGGCCCCCTCGCCCTGCACCCCCCTCCTCCAGGCGACCCTCCCCTCCGGGGCACGGTTCTGGGGTCTCGGGAGCAGAGTTGATGACCCGGCTGACCACTGAGGTGACCAGGGGAGCCGGGAGGTTGGAGCCCCTGGCTCAAGGAGCTCCGAGGCAGAAAGCCATCAATCCTGGAGGCTGGAAGCTTCCAGAGAGCCCCCCTGGACTTTGAGCTGGACGGTTGTCCCTGGCCTTGGCCCTCCTGGCCCTTTTCTGTGCCTGACAGTAGAATGCACGTGCTCTCCGATCAGTGGCTTCTCCCCTGCGCTCCCCACCCACCCCCCACTCCAAGCCTTGGGCTCAGAAGCTTTAGCCTCACCCTGGCTTCCCCAAGGGAGCCTGCTGTGGCGGTCCCCCACTCCCACCTCTCTCAGGCAGGGTTGTTTCCCCAACACCCCCACCCAGAGCAGGTTTGGGGTCCCTAGCAGTGCTGAGCCACCACCATCTGGGCCTCAGCCACTCCTCTCCTGCTCCCTGTCACTACCCTCCTCCCAGTGTCCCCTTTCTTGCCAGTCTCTGCCACTCCCTGTGTCTCTCTCTGACCTCTCCCCCTTTTCTGTTTCTTTAACAACTTTACCGAGCTATAATTCACACACCATGCAGTTCGCCCACTTAAAGTGTGCAAGCCAGTGATTGTTAGTGTAGTTGGTGGTACAGCCAGCGCCACAATAAGGTCTAGAACATTCTCATCGCCCCTGAGAGAAACCCTTTCAGCCATCGCCCTGGAGCCTCTCCTGCCCCTCTCCAGTCCCCGGCAACTGCCGAGCCGCTGTCCACCTCTGTGGGTTTGCCCCCTGCAGACACTGCATGGAAGTGGGGTCACACGGCACACGGCCTTCTGTGAGTGGCACCGGTTTCTTCCACTCAGCACCACGCCCTCACGGTCCGTCCAAGTTGTACCGTGGACCAGAGCTCTCTCCCTTTGTGGAGTCAGAGAGTTCTCCCCTGTGTGGACACGCTGCCTTCGGTTTATCTGTTCGTCCGCTGGTCGGCACACAGTTGTTTCCACTTTCCGGCTCTAATGAACGATGCTGCCATGAACACTTGGGTACACATTCTTCTGTGGGCGTCTGTTTTCGTTTCTCTTGGGTAGGCCCCTACGAGTGGAATCGCTGGCTCGTCGGGTAACTCTGCGTTGAACGTTTGAGGGACTGCCAGACTGGGCTCCAAAGTGGCTTCCCCACTGTACACCACCCCAGCAGTGGATCAGGGCTCCAGGCTCTCACGTTCTCGCCGACACTTGCTGTTGTTTGACTTTTGACACTAGCCACCCTGGTGGGTGTGCAGCGGAATCTCCCCACGGTTCCGACTGTGCTGCCCTGACGGCCAGTGGCGCTGAGCGTCTTCTCCTGCGCCTACCGGTCGGTTGCGTACTTTCTTTGGAGAAAGGTTCTGCTCCGATCCTTTGTCCATTTTTAAATTACACTATTTAACTTTTTATTATAGAGTTCTAAGTGTTCTTTGCTTTCTATATACAATGATCAAATACACGATTTTTAAGGAAAAATATTTACTAGCCCATAGAAGTCAACCCATTCTGTAGGTCATCTTTTCGCCTTCTCGATGGCATCCCTGGAAGTTTTTGATTTCAATGATGTCGGACTTTTTCCCTTCAGTGGCTTGTGCGCTGGGCGTCGCACCTAAGGAACCCCTGTCTGGCCCTCTGGAGGGGAAGTGGAGACTTCAGCTCGTTTTCTGGAATGAGGCATTCCTCCATTTATATGGTCGTTCATCCAGAAACATATCTGAAACCGAACTTCTTGTTTAGCCCCGGGGATACGGCCATGACGAGGCAAAGCCAGTGTCCACCTTCCTAGAGTTTAGGTTCAAATGGAAGAGACAGGCTGAAGCAGATAACCAGGACAGAGGAACGACTTAATTACAGACATGCAGGACAGGGCCAGGGCCCAGGAGCTGGTAGTGAGGGGATCCATCCTGGTCCGGGGGCTGGCAAGGCCTCTCAGAGCAGAAAAGTCAGGCTCTGACTAAAGGCAGGATAAGCATTCGCCAAGCAAAGGGGTGCCTTGCTGCAGGCACGGGAGCAGCATGTGCAAAGGCCCTGAGGCGAGTAGGAGCTCGTGCTGTCTGGTAAGGCAGACCCCCTTGGCCCAGCCCCCCCGCCGCTGGAGGGTGCAGGGGCCCCTTGGAAGTGCAGGCAGCATGCCATGTCCTTTGTCAGGGTGGCTCCAGACCCCAAAGAGACCCAGATGCATTGCAGCCGCCTCTAGGGCACTGCCGAAGCTTCTAGTGGCCATGCGGGAGCCTTGCCAGTCTCAGCCTTGCTGGAGCCTTCCTGTAGCCACACTGGTCGCTGGCCTTGGGGCTGGCAGGGGCCGGGGTTGCTCTGCAGAGGCCTGTGAGGCCTGGGGCTGGGACGGGGCCCCGGTGATGCTCTCTGGGTCCTCAGGCCCCGCCGCATCGTCCCTCCTCACCTTCCCTCCTGAAATGTTTGCTCCTTCTCCAGACTGGTAGCTATAAAAACGTGTCAACACCTTGGGTTTTGCTCAAAATTAATGAGGTGAAACATCCTTGGGAGGAGGAGGGGCAGTGGCTGGCAGTGGCTGACCCCGCCCCCCGCCCTGTGAAGGTGATCTCACATGACTCACCCCCAGCCAGGCCTTTGGGGCTCTATAAGGAGGACCCCGGCCCCTGGAGACAGCCTAGAACACAGGGCAGCCTCTGTAGTCCCTCTACACCCTTCCGGCACCTCCTTGTTTGTTCATTGGTTCGTTCGTTCATTCATTCATTCACTTATCACTTGAAGGACAGCTGTGAAGAGTTTACCTTGGGCCAGGCCCTGTGATGGGTCCCAGAGAGACAGAAAACAGTGAGTTCCAGTTCCTGCTTGACGAATGACCCTACACTTACCCTGCAGCAACAGTGCTACAAGGGAGGGAGCGGTCCGGGAAGGCTTCCTGGAGGAGGTGGTGTAGCTGCTGAGACCGGAAGGTGATTCAGGGATGGAGAGAAGTCGCCAGCCCAGGAATGCTTTGAGCAGGGGTCCACAAGGTGAGGGTGGGCATGCTCAGTGTGGGCACTGATTTCAGGGAGGCCATGAACCCAGACTGCAGCCCTGAGACGGCTCAAGGACCCCAGCCCCGGCTCTGCCACGGGGGTGACCTGGGTGTAAATACAGCCAGAGAGACCCTTGGGAGAAGGGCTCCGTCCTTCTGCTGTGTGTGCTCACTGATGATTGTCCCAGGGCTGGGCTGCAGGTCGGGGTAGCCTCTGCCCTTGGGGGAGGCAAAGTGGCCTCCAGGGCTGTGGCAGGAGAAGACAGGGCCTGGGCATTGTAGGCCAAAGGGCCCCCTCTCACTGAGTGACCCCGGGTAGTCCCTGGCTCCTCTCCGGGCTTCCTTCTGCCTCCTCCCAGTAAGGAGAGACAGCCCTGCCTGCAGCTCCGGGGCCTGCTGGGGGCCGCCTGGGGAGCGAGGCTGGGAAGCCAGCCTGTTCGCTGTCACCAGAGGCACCAAACCCTCGTCTGTGCTTCATCCCTGGTCCCTGTGTGTCCAGGACGGAGGCCAGCTTGGCCAGAGATGAAACCAGCCCTGGAGCCCCTTCCATGGGATCCTGGCTGGGGTGGGGCTGGCCTCCTGGGGAAGCCCCCGGAAGCCCGGGCCCCCTTCTCTAGAGGCCTCTAGGAACCGTGAATCTTCTCCTTCCCCCTCCCTTCTGCCAGGAGCCCTCCCTCTCTTTCTTGGAATATTGTTGACCTGACTCTGTCACAGGCCTGACCTTGGGCCTGCCCACGCAGGTCTCACAGGCTGGGTGGCCCGCACGCCTCCCCCTCTTGGAAGCCCCCCTGGCCTGCGTGCCTGGGAACTCCAACATGTGCTGCAGCTCCAGAAATGCCTCAGTGGCCCTCACCGTCCCTCTTTGTGGTGTTTCCATACCCCCTAGACCCTGGAGAGGTGCTTAGAAGTTCATGCGTGCACGAGGACCAGGGTGGGGCGCCGCGGTCGTCCAGAGCCTGGGAGCCGTGCGGATCTGCCGAGTCAAAGCCCCGCTCCGGCCCCCACTAGCCGCGTGGCCTTGGTGTGCTGCCTGACCCCCATGCCTCAGTTTCCTCGCCTGTAAAACTGAGATGAGCCCCCATACAGGGTCGGTAGAAGGGTTAACTGAGATGGTTCGTGTTATTCCCATCTTTTTCAGTGAGATTTTCCAGGCTGGATGAGGTTAAGGGGTTCCCCTGCCGCCACCTGCCTGAGCCAGGCCCTCCCGCATCCTACCCACAAGGCCGCTCTGCCTCTCACCTCCTGTGTGGAGGTGAAGAGATTCCCCGCACGCAGTCCTCTGAGATGCTCAGGCAGTTCCCAGAATTCCTATGTGTGCTCCTCTCCCCAGGGTCCTGCAAAGGAACCCAAGTCTCTCCCAAGAGACCTGGGGGCGTGGGGAGAGGCAAAGCCTTCGCTGGCCTCTCTGCTCGCCGCCCCCCGCCCACCTCCACTTCCTTCCGAAGACTTCCCTGCCTGGAAAGGCGCTGCAGCTCCGAAGCTTCTTTGACCAGGGCCCGGTGTTAATTTGTTAAACCCACATCAAGGTCCCGAGGACCCATTGTTTATTTTTGTGAGCGTGTTGGCAGAGATCACACGGGGGCGGGGAGGCTGCTGCTTTGGTCAGAATAAATGCTAATTAATAAAAGTTATTTATTTGGGTTGGAGCTCGCCATGGCCCTGGGGTCAGGCGCAAACTGACTATTTGAAGCAAAAACAAATAGAGAGTGTCTCCCGACGGCTTGAGAAAGGCAGGGACGAAGAGGCTGGGTTTATTTGTCTTGGGAAGAATTTGCAGTTAATTCCCTCCAGACTATTTAGGCCCTTAAATTACACGGAATAAGAAAAACCATGGGTGCCGGGGAGAGGAGCCAGGAACACTTGATCATTTGGCTGAGAGCGGAGTTTTTAAATGTCTTTGGCCCACAGTCAGCCAAATAAATGGTATGTGTGAAATAATTTAATGGCAGAGAACTGCGCGCCAGTCATTTTTTTTCCATTGTAATATAATCGGGGATGGAGTAATTTTGGTTTTAAGGCAGAGAGAGCATGGCAGGCCTCCCCCTTGAACGTACCCCTCCCTTCCCGGATCCAGCCCCTCACAACCGAATCTAAACGGCCAGGGTAAAAGGAGGAGGCTTCGGGCTTTGTTTTTAATTTTAGAGGAAAGCAGACCTTTTATCGAAGGCAAGGAAACTTTGGGCACAGCCCGACTTGGCCGGAGTGGCCCCAGGGCTCACTGGCCTGAGGCTTCCAGAGTGTTTGTCTTGCAGCCCCAGAGGGACACACACGCCCACCGCAGAGCATTTCTTGGGAGGTGATTCAGGAACTTACAGGAACAGCACATCCGCCGGGAAGCGGAGGCTGCCCAGGGAGCCCTGGTTGAGTCCCGAGCCCAGGGTTTGAGTCCTGACTCACCTGCCAGACGCTGCCGGAATCTTCCTCATTCCCCTGCCCCCCCCCCGCTGCCTCTCCTCTGCCCACCTCAGGGACCGACACCCTCTGTCTTCTCTGGGCTGGGGTAACGGAGGAAGAGCCTTGTCTTCTCGCACCAAACGCCTTGCACGCTAGCGATAATGCCACGGGCCGAGGGCACTTATTCCCATGCTCCTGACTTTGAGTAGCACTCAGCTCCTCAGGGACTTTGTGTGACCTCGGGCCTCCCCCCCAGCTCCCTGGAAAGAGGTGGCCAGGGTGCCCTCCCCCCGGGCTAGGATGGAGACTCAGGGCATTGCAGCGAGAAGAGGTGAACCTGGAGAACCCGCCCCGCAGTGGCGTCTCCCGGAGCTGGGCCTGAGAGCGTGCCAGACCGCCACATCACGTCCCCTAGTTGTGAGGTGGAAGAGGGAGGAGACCCCCATGGAGACAGGCTCACAGTCTCACGGGCTGAGCCTTCCCACAGACCTGACTGTCTATTGCAGCCGCAGGACCTTGGGCTGGCCACTTGGAGCCTTGGTCTCCCCATGTGTGACATGGGCGGGTACCAGGCCTCCATGGACGCCAGTTTACGAACCCTGGGCCCCACTTGCCCTATCCGACTTCTGTTGAGTGCACCCCATCCCAGCCGCCTCAGTGGGAACCCTGGGAGGGCTGAGTCCACCACTGCAGGGCCAGCTGGTGCCAAGGGTGGGAGGCCCTGGGGAGGGGGGCAGTCCCTGATTTTGGGGGAGGTTTCGGCTCTGAGTCCCCGCACAGTTTGGCGAAAGAGCCGCACTGTTCCTTCCGGTGCCCACTTGGCGGGGTGAGCGCTGCAAAATGGTTTTCATTTAAACACCCTCCGTTTTGAATTGCTTGGAAACTTCCCGAAAAAGTCTCCTTTTTTGGCTGAAATGCCTCCTGCGTTGGGTGTGTGCCCAAGCAGCATTGCCTGAAGCGGGGCGGACATGGAGTCTGCAATGGCGGGTGTTCCAGAAGCTTCTGTCGGGCCAGGGCTATTGATCACCACCCAGTTTTCAGCACATGGGCCCTTGTTGTTTTGGTTTAAGGTTTCTTCCCGCGCAGGGGGGCGGGGGGCACGGGGCGGGGAGACATCCACAGGCACCAGACATTCCCATCCATCTTCGCCTTCTCTTGGAGGAAAGGGGTGAGGAGTGAAGCCTGAGACAGTCCAGGAGGGGAGGCTGGCCCACAGGGGCCACTCCGAGCTCCCTGCCACCGCCTGCCCACCCCCACGTGTCCATGTGTTTGCAAGTACGGGCTCCCACGAGGGAAAAGGCTCTGAGCGGAAACTCCAGGTGGTACGTCTCCATGAGGGTTTCTCATCCTCAGCACTGTGGATGACGGGAACCAGATAATTCTTTGATCCTGTCCTGTGTATTGAAAGGTGTTTAGCAGCATCCCAGCTTGTACCCTTTCCATCTTCACCCTGGTAATCAAAAATGCCTCACTCTCACCAGTGTGGCTCGGTGGGTCGGGCGTCCTTACACAACGTGAAAGGTTGCTGGTTCGATTCCGGCCAGGGCTTGGTCGCCGTAAGAGAGTCAACTGATCAAAGTATCTCTCTCATATTGATGTTTATCTCCCTCTCTTTCTCCCTCCTTTCCCCTCTCTCTAAAAAATAAATAAATGGACGTGTTTTTTTTAAGATTTTATTTATTTATTTTTAGAGAGGGAAGGGAGGGAGAGACAGACAGACAGACAGACAGACATCAATGTGCAGTTGCTGGGGGCCGTGGCCTGCAACCCAGGGATGGGCCCTGAGTATGGAACCTGCGATGCTTTGGTTCGCAGCCTGCGCTCAATCCACTGAGCTACACCAGCCAAGGCTGGAAGTGTTTTTTTTTTTAAGATTTTTAAAAAATGTCTTCAGACACTGCCAGATGGCTCCTGAAGGCAAATTTGCAGTTGAGAAGCATGGGTCCAGACCCCGCTGTGAGGCCATCTTTTCCCAGGCACCCTCCCTGACCCCTGCCTGACTGCCCCGCCCCCTTCCCCCCACCATCCACCCCCGGCCTCTCTCCCACAGGCACGAACCAGGCACCAGGCTCGTGGGACAACTTAGCCTCAGATGGAATCAGCTGGCTGCTCAGCAGTCAGCGAACTGGCTAACCTGGGAGCTTGTTTGAAAGCAGAGAGCGAGTGGCGTCCATTACAGTGCCCGGAATGTTCTAGACGCTCAGCTGAACAAACGGACCGTACGGTGCAAAGAACAGAGGACGCACGAAGGGAATGCGTCACTGAGAAGCAAAAATACAAGGAAGGACTAAAACCCAAAAGGGGGACCCAAGCTCTGCGAGCCAAACCGGGCAGAATAGGCCTTCCTGCCTGGCTGGCGTGTTCGGCCACATCTAGCCTTGTGCCCGCGGGCCCAGCAGTCTCACCTCCAGGACTCCGTCCCAAATACACAGTGACCGAAAGAGAAACTTATGTTTGCACAGAGATGCCTTGCAGCGTTCCTTTGGTTGCAAAAGATCGGAATACACTGGAGTGCCTGTCCCCCGGGCTCCGGGGAATAATCCCTGGTGAGTCACACACCCCAGCGCTCCGGGGCTGTGAAGAGGAACCGGAAAGTTCTCTGGGCACTGGATGGAGGGGTCCCTGGCACAGATCGTTAAGGAGGAAAAACGAGTGCAGAGTAGTGCGTGGAAGGCTGCCTTCTGATAGAAGATGGGGGAGGAAACATCCCACATAGTTTATTATATTTGCAAAAAGCAAAGCTGAAACATAAAGCCAAACTGACTTAGGAGCGGGGTCCCTGCACCGGGAGGGAGAGAATAAGAGGAAACAGTGAGTACGGAAAACAATCCAAAGAAAAGGTGACAGCGTGGGTGGGAGGGGCGGCTGAGCCACTGGGCCCTGCGGGACACCTGCTGCATCAGGCCACACCGCCCAGACAGGGAGTCAGAGCAGCTCCGCTAGCACACAGGAACAAACAGACACGGGGGGCTGCCACGACAAGGAGACAAAGAAATGTGGCCCAGATGAAAAAATAGATGAGAACTCCAGAAAAAGAACTAAACAAAATGGAGATAAGCAATCTATCAGATGCAGAATTCAAAACCCTGGTTATCAGGACACTCAGGGAACTTAGTGAGGACCTCGGCAGCATAAAAAAGACCCAGTCAGAAATGAAGGACACGCTGATGGAAATAAAGAACAATTTACAGGGAAACAACAGGAGAGTGGATAAACCTGATGATCAAGTCAATGATTTAGAATATAAGGAAGCAACAAAACAAAACAAAACAAAAAAACCCAACCAATCAGAACAACAAGAAGAAAAAAGAATTAAAAAACAAATGAAGATAGTGTAAGCAGCCTCTGGGACAACTTCAGGCGTTCCAACTTTTGCATCATAGGGTGCCAGGAGAAGAGAAAGGGCAAGAAGTTGGAAATTTATTTGAAAAAAATAATGAAAGAAAACTTCCTTAATTTGCTGAAGGAAATAGACATGCAAGTCCAGGAAGCACAGAGAGTCCCAAACCAGATGGATGCAGAGAGGCCCACTCCAAGACACATCATAACTGAAATGCCAAAAGTTAAAGATAAAGAGAGAATCTTAAAAGCAGCAAGAGAAAAGCAGTTAATTACTTACGGGGAGTTCTCATAAGACTGTTAGCTGCTTTCTCAATAGAAACTTTGCAGGATAGAAGGGACTGGCAAAAAATATTCTAAGTCATAAAAAGCAGGGACCTACAGCCAAGATTGCTCTACCCAGCAAATATGTCATTTAGAATGGAAGGGCAGATAAAGAGCTTCCCAGACAAGAAAAAAAATTAAAGGAGTTTATCACCACCAAACCATTACTATATGAAATGTTAAAGGGACTTATTTAAGATAAAGAAGATAAAAACTATGGACAATAAAATGGCAATAAATACATATCTATCAACAATTAAATCTTAAAAATAAACTAAGCAAAGAAGAAGAACAGAGACAGAATCACAGATGCAGAGAGCGTTTTGATGGTTGCCAGGTGGGAGCAGGAGTGTGGGGGATGGGTGAGAGGTGAGGGGATTTAGAAGTACAAACAGGTAATTACAGAATAGCCATGGGGATATAAAGTACAGTATAGGAAATGGAGCAGCCAAAGAACTTATACCATGACCCATGGATATGAAAATGATGTGGGGATTGCCTGAGGCAGTGGGAGGTGCTGGGTGGAGGGGGGCAAAAGGGGAAAAATTGGGACAACCGTAATAGCATAATCAATAAAATATAGTTAAAGATGTGATTTTTTTTTACATGGACATATTGGTTATTATGACACTCTGGATCTTCTTTTTTAAGATTTTATTTATTTATTTTTAGAGAGAGGGGAAGGGAGGGAGAAAGAGAGGGAGGGAAACATCAATGTGTGGTTGCCTCTAGCACACCCCATACTGGGGATATGACCCATAGCCCAGGCATGTGCCCTGACTGGGAATCAAACTGGCGATGCTTTGGTTTGCAGGCCTGTGCTCAATCCACTGAGCTCCACCAGCCAGGGTCAAAGATGTGATTTTTAAAAAAGAAAAGGTTGAGTATTACTGTCCTGAATGGAATGGTATCTGGAATATTACTAAATAAAAATAGGTTGGTTGAATTACCAATGCGTTCAGCGCAATCTCATGCTTATATATTTTCTTGAAAATAATTTTTTAAAGATTTTACTTTTTTATTTTTAGAGAGAGGGGAAGAGAGGGAGAAAGAGAGGGAGAGAAACATCGATCAGTTGCCTCTTTCTCTCTCACATCCCCAACCGAGGACCTGGCCCACAACCCAGGCATGTGGTCTGACCAGGAATCGAACCAGCGACCTTTCATTTGTGGGACAGTGCCCAACCTACTGAGCCACGTGGGTCAGGCTTGCTTGTACATTTTTTAAATGTACATGTGTAGTCTTATAAAGTACAGAGAGTGGAGCTGGGGAGGGGGAAGTATCTGGTTTTACTTTATACACTTCCTTGTGTTTGAAGCCGTTACTGTGACAAGCAATGACATTACTTGTTATATATATATATATGTGTGTGTGTGTGTGTGTGTGTGTGTGTGTGTGTAAGAAAATCAGCTACGCAAGGAAGTGCTGAACAGGGCAGTTTTGGTTCTAAGAGGCGGGTGAGTGCAGTGAAGGGAGGGCGGTTTCATGTGGACTTAGGTAGTCACGAAGGGCTCCCTGGAGGAAGGGGCAGTGAGCTGAGCCCTGGGGGATGAAGGGTCAGCATTTCTGTCCCTGGATAAAAGTTAAATGTGGAAATAGTAGCTGAACATCCTCCCCCCTTCCCCTCTGTAAATGGGGAGTGATGGGGATCCAGCACCTGTGTATAGGGTTCCCATGAGCACCCAACAATCTGTGGGTGCTAAGGAGCCTGGGTGCAGTGGACCCTCTGAACTGTGACTCTTACTGCTCTTTATTGGGTGTCATTTTGATTAAACAACAAATATCGGTGGAGGGATTACCACGCCCTAGAACCGGGACCAGGTGCTAAGGACACGCCCCTGTCCCTGGACCCTCCCTGGCCAGGTGGTTGTCCCTCATGCCAGCAGGTGCGCATCCCCTGATTCCACAAGATAGAGCCTGGTGCTTTTGTTCCCCATTGTATAGCCCAGGGCCCTGGCACTGAGCCTGCCACACAGGAGGGGCTCGGTGACTGTGTGTGGAAGAATGAATGGACGAATGAACGAAGGAGTGAATCAAAGGGAGGCTCTCCCCGGCAGTGCATCTGCGGAGGAAGACCCAAGTAGAGAGCTCAGTGCAAACTGCTGAGCAGGCAGATGCCTGAATGCCTTTGCCGGTGCCTCTGGGTGCAGGGCAGCCTGGCGGGTCTGGGAACACCCACCGCGCCCTGCCCTCCGCCCTACTGACCCTCAGGTTCCTCTCCTGCAGGTGAGTGTCCCAGTCCTGGACGCGGAAGCGCCACCAAGCGGAAGAAGAAGCAGCGGCGGAACCGCACCACGTTCAACAGCAGCCAACTGCAAGCGCTGGAGCGTGTGTTCGAGCGCACGCACTACCCCGACGCCTTCGTGCGCGAGGAGCTGGCCCGGCGCGTCAACCTCAGCGAGGCGCGTGTCCAGGTGAGGGCAGCCCATCCATGGGCCACCCGTGGGGCCGTGCAACCACCATTGGCTCTGGCGTAGGGAGTTGCCCAGGTGAGGTGTTTAAGAGCAGAAACATCTGAGGCCAGGAGGTCTGAGGTTCAAATCCCAGCCTTGCCACTTATTAGATGTGTGACCTGGAGTAAGTTACTTAACTTGTCTGTGCCTTAGGTGCCTCCCTGTAAAATGAGGGTCCCGTGGGTTTATTTTATAGGGTTCTTCTGAGAATTACAGGAGTTAATACATTTGTAAAGTGCTTGGAGCTGTGCCTGCCGCAAAGGGTTTCGATAGATAAAAGTCGTAGCGAAGTGTTGTGTCCACTGTGCCAGCTCTGAGCTGAGAGCTCGGCATGCAGCTCTCTCAATAACCTCACAACAGCGAAGTGTCATTCATTGGCCGTTTCATCCATTCACGCCCCCATTCTCCAGCACACTCTCTCACCCCAACTTTACAGATGCGAAGAGTGGGGCTCGGAGAGGTGAAGCAGCCTGTCCAGGGCTGGGAGCAGAGCAGGCACACGCTGGGTTCGAAGGGACTCAGGTCCTCTTTGCAGCCGGCTGCACCCTGCTCACCACGCCCTCCCACCCCCAGGTCTGGTTTCAGAACCGCCGGGCCAAGTTCCGCCGCAATGAGCGGGCCATGCTGGCCAACCGCTCCGCCTCCCTGCTCAAGTCCTACAGCCAGGAGGCCGCCATCGAGCAGCCTGTGGCTCCCCGGCCCACCGCCCTGAGCCCAGATTATCTCTCCTGGACAGCCTCGTCCCCCTACAGGTGAGAGCCAGGCCCCTCTCGGGTAAGGAGGGGCCACAGCCAGGGGACCCCAGGGGCGTGTTAGGGCCCAGGCTCTCTGAGCATCTGAAGAGACCTGTGAACTGTGCCCACGAGCTCCTTGGACCAGAGCCCACCAGGTCATATGTAGGCAAGTAAGTGTGTGAATGTGTGCTCGTGAGTGTGCGTGTGGGTGTTGCACGAGTGTGTGCGCGCACACATGTGCCTGCGAGTGCACAGAAGTGTGTGTGTCCACACGCATTTGTGTGCTCATGAGTGTGTGGAAGGGCGAGAAGACCAGGCCTGTCTGGAGGGGAGGGGAAGAGCCCAAGCCACTCTCAGGCACCCTATAGGATGGCTGGTGTGAGAGCCCCAGCACCGTGCCCACCCTCCTGGCCAGAAACAGAGGCCAGGGGGGCTGAAAGAATGGCCTCCCCATCCTGGGGGCTCGGTGGGGTCTAGAGCCAAGTCCTGGGGAAGTTTCCCCCTGGTCAAACCTGGAAAAAAGGCTCCACCCAAGGTGGCAGGGCAAGGCAGAAGAGGGAGGGGTGCTAGGGATCTGTTCTCCACAACTCCAGGGGGTGCCGCTTAGTCTGTGAGCAGCTCCGCTGGAGCCCCAGTCTCCTCGAAGGTGAGATCCAGCAGGTCAGCTTGTGGGATCGAAGTCCTAGTGACGCCCGACATGTCTCCAAACTACCTCCGCCCTGACTTCACCTGGGGCAGGAGAATCATGTAAAGCCACCCTTAAGTACAGGTGTGAATTCATTCACCTGCATCCCACACAGGCACTGGGGTGAACGGGACCCAGGCTCAGCTCTCAGGAAGCTCCTGGTCCAGCGGGGAATGCCCACAAACCCACAGGGGTGGCTCCGTGTCTCCATGCTGGCTGTGGGTGCTTCTGACTCCTCCCCGAATGCTGCAGCCCCTCCTCACCCTGACCCCCAGGGGAAGGCTTCCTGGGAGAGCAAGCTGAAGAAGGGAGGCGGGAGAGGCTAGGGTGCAGGACTGACAGCCAGAAGAGCCCCGGGCAGCATGCCAGCCACACCAAATGTGTTCTGTGTCTTATGTCACCCCCAGTACGGTGCCACCCTACAGCCCTGGAGGCTCCAGCCCGGCAACCCCAGGGGTCAACATGGCCAACAGCATCGCCAGCCTCCGCCTCAAGGCCAAGGAGTTCAGCCTGCACCACAGCCAAGTGCCCACCGTGAACTGACCACCCTCCCTGTGGGGACCCTGCTGCCTCCCCAGTCTACAGTGACAGAAAAGAGGGCAGACACGCAGGAAAGTGACCTTCTCCTGTTCCTGGCCCCAGGAGGGGCGGGGGCGGGGGCTCTCCTGGTCCTTCCCTCCAGCCCAGACTCCTGGGACGGAGAGGCTGCTAAGATGCCTGAAGCCTGGCTGGAGACTTCGGCCCTTGACCCTCGGAGGGGTTGGGCTTGACGGTGGAGCAGAAGCTAACCAAGGACCTCATTTACTTTGTGTATTAAAACCAAATAGCTTTTGTCTTTAAGAAATAAAAAGTTGTTTAAGCCCAAAAAAGTTGTGGGAGGGCAGGTACAGGCAGCAAACCAATTGGGGGCTGCCATCCAGGGCCCATGGAGAATGCCCGGGCCCGGCTTGGGCCAGCAGCCAGCGGGGCCAGCTGCCCGCATATCTGTCTCCTTCTGGATGAAGTCCTCCCTCACCCCACAGAGCCCCAGGGTGGGGAGAGGGGCAGGAGGACAAAGAGCTGCCCCAGACCCTGCAGACACGCAGGTATCTACATGACTCTGAGCAGGAGGACCCCTCCACTGTCTGGTCAGACAGGGGGCAGGTGGGTGACCACGGACCGGCTAGGGGGTGTATGGGGCAGACACTGAAATTAAATTCCCTGGTTTTGTGCATACAAAAAGTGGGAGACCCCTCTGAGCATTTGAGTGTGGAGGGGCCTGGGCAAATGGCCCACAAAGTGGGGGCACAGAGTGGAGGTCCCAGGCAGGCTCACAGGACGGAGGAGTGGTCCGAATGGTCCAGGACACCACAAGGGCTTTGCCTAAGCCCCCCAAGCCACCTTTTTGCAGGTGGTAACTGGGGGTGACAGAAGATACCTCTGCCACCAGCCAGTGACACCAATGATGAGGAGCTATAGAAAGCTGTGGGGTGAGGGCAGTGGTCTGAAGCCAGCCCCTCCGCCTGGCCCTCTGCCACCCCTTCTAAGGGGCACACCCTCCAGGGAAAGTAAAGGTCATTTCTGGAACTTCAACCAGCTCCCAGGAAGTAGGATAGCACTTCCTGACCCTCAAGGGTGCAAAGATGACCAGCCCCTTAGTTTGGGTAGCCCTCACAGTAACATAGTGGTCACGCCCTGGTGGGGTCAGTATTCTATAATCTGCCAGCCCACACAGCCTCAGAGTACCCCCGAAGGGCCAGCGTTCCCACCTGCAGGACACATCTAGATGGCCTCAAACAGGTCCAAGCCACGTGACAAAGCCTTGCTTGAGGAAGGGTCCCCATTTTTGTTTTAGGAAGTATGGCGACTATACCCATGAGCAAGGTGAGGACCTCTCCCCAGTCTCCCCCAATTCACCCCTCAGTGGCCTTCCTTGTACTCTACCTGGAACTCCAGCATGAAAACATGGTCCTTGTGGGCGGAGCTTGGCCCTCGTCTGATGTGCAGACGTGCGTGGGTTTGCTCGGTGAGTGACTTCCCAGTGGCTGGATGGTTGGGACTCTGTCAGCACCAAGGGGGCACCAAGGGGGACCAGGGAGGCACAAACTCAGGCTGAAGCTGTGGGAGGGGCCATGCTGCTCACCTGTTGATCTGGCTCAGGCCCACCTGACTGAGTGGGCGAGGCCCGAGCCAGGGAGAGAGCTGCACCTGGACAGGTGCACCGGTGGATGCTGCCAGAGCTGTGTTTTCTCACTTGGTTTGGGCTCTGCCTCAGGCAAGTGCTTTTTGGGCCTTCATTTGCCATTAATCACTGAACAAATATTGTGAAACAGTCGCTCTGCACCAGGCCTGAGGAAAATGCAGAGAGAACTGACATAGGGTCCCTGGCTGCAGAGGCCACACCCAGCACATGAGTCCCCAAACTTAGTCTAAGGAATCTAGGCAGACTTCCTGGAGGAGGAGTCCAAGAAGGATGACGAGTTCACCAGAGAGGAGAGGGGGAGCAGTGTTTCTGGCTAAGGAAACAGGGAATGCGAAGGCCCTGGGGAAAGCCAGAGGCTGTCTCTTTGGGGCGGTTCCAGGGCTGGGTTTCTGGGGTGGAATGAAGAGATGAAGGAGCCAGCTCTAGTGGGACTGGTGTGTCCATGAAAGTTCGATGTCACCCTGGCACTGGGAAGCCATGGAGGGCACTTGCTTGGGGGAGGAAGCTGTGCCCTGGGCCCTGTGTGGAGGCCAGGGCAGGTGTCCAGGCAGGAGTGACAGCATCCTGGACCAGCTGGGGACTGGATGGGCAGATCTGGGAGGTGTCCTGGACACAGCCGAGTTGGGGGTTGATGATTAGACGACAGGATGGTGAAGAGGCGGAAGCCAGGGGGCCAGGATCTGGCTGAGGCACCTGGCAGTGTGGGGTAGGAAGGAACCCTGGAAAGGAGACCTGCCTGCTAGAGTCTCTGGAAGATGCTGGCTGCCCCCTTCTACCCAGACAAGAGTGGGACCTCCTGGTCTGAGTCCTCCCTCACACAGAGCTGACCCCTCCCACCTGGCAGGGGGTTTGCACCAGCCAAGGGCTGGCAGGGGACCTGGAGCAGGGAGCTCCTAGGCAGCCAAAGGGTGTCTCTTTCCTCCCCAGAAGCCCAGAACTGGGAACTGGGAGCGAGCGAGCGAGTGTCTGGACGCCCGGCACCCAGGCACCGCCGGCGCTCCAGCACTAGCAAAGATGCAGGCCCACGGGTCTTGCTCTGTGCAATCCAAAGCGGGGGTGGGTGCCTGAAGCTGGCTAGGTGGGGGCAGTCTGCAGCAGAGATGGGGACCACGGGGAATGGGGGCGGCGTGGCGCGGCGGGAGGGGCGGGGCGGGGCTCCGGCTGAGGGCCTGGAAGGCAGATCCCAAGAATGCCAGCCTCGTCCAAAGCCGGGGCCTGGTTCCCACAGAGGCGCTGGCCCTGCGGTGGGGCGCAAGTATGTCAATGTCACTTCCTCCCAAGCGCTCTAGAAAAAACAAACCGGTTTAATTGTTTACACATGTTGCTCGGGGGAGCTCAGGGAGGGGGCGCGCGGGCCCTCCCTGTAAAAGAAAATACGTTCAAACCGTGCTGTCGCTTTTCAGCCCCAATTACAGGGCCGGGCGGGAGCCTCCTGGGCACCAGGCCCGGGATATAATTTGCCACGAGGGGCAGGTACCCAAGGCCCCATCCAGGGCCGGGAGAACGCAGAGCTTCTCTGTCTCCCTTTGTATCTGCCTTTTTTTTTTTTTTTTTTTGGTCAGTAAAGGAACTTCCATTGAGAGAGAAATGGGGAGAAAGGCAGTCTGTTTCTTGGGAACCCCCAAACCTAAGAAATGAAGCCCAGAGCTTTACGCTGGGCGAGGCACTTCTCTGGTCCTCAGTTTCCCCCTCCATAAACGGGAGTAATCCCGGAAGCCACTTCCCAGGGTTATTGGCACGTGGCCCTCCATAAATGGGTGCTTGCGTGTCTATGGTGAAGGAGCACAGTGAGCGGTGGAGTCTGAGGAAGTCAAAATCCTCCCCATCCTGGGGAGAACTGGCACCGTCCCTGTCCAGGGAGCCCGGCACACGCGGTGCAGGGGCCCTGGAACCTTGGAGCGCCAATTGGGGACCACACCAAAACAGTATCTTCAGCTCCTGCACCCACGCCACCCGCCGCTGGAGGGCGCTGTGGGGTCACTGTCAGGCACAGAGCAGGGAGAACACTACTGCCCCCTCCCCATACAGATCACCCGGCCTGCAGCGAGCTGCGGACCCAGCCTTCCTTCTCTCGGAAGACAAAGAAACCAGCAAATCCCCGAGCACCAGCAGGGGTCACAGTGAGAACATCAGCACAAGCCTTCCGGAAAATGCACCAACCGCCTTGAAAATGTGTGCACGCTCTCGCTCAGAAATTTCACGTCTAAGCCCACGTGGAGAAACAATCGGAAACGGGGTGGGGGTGGAGGGCATTGTGTGCCCAGATGTTTATCACCGCAACGCCAAAAGCCTGGGAAGACACACACCAGACTGGCAATGGCTTAAATCTTCTAGAGGCTCACAATGCACGGGTCTCTGCACTGTCTGCACGGTGACTGACAGCCCGGGAGAGAAACTTACAACAGGCCGGCCCGGGCGATAGTGTCCACCGCATAAGCAGCCCTCTGAAGACTCAAATCCGCACTTGCTCCCCTTCTCCGACCCCTGTGGTGCCTGAGCCAGAGCTGGACCTGATACCTGTCGTTGAGTGAGCAGCCTGCCCCGAGCTCAGCTGTGACACCCCATCAGTCCTCTGGTCTTGCAGCTCTGTGGTCCGTACCCCCTTTCACAGTGCAAGTGCTGGAGAGAACGCGTTTGAGAGCTTCTTAACTCTCGGTTCGCCTCTTAGAAGAAGTGGCAAGGGGTTGAGCTTGGGGTGTGAGGGGCCGCAGGGGGCACCTGGGAATCGGAAGAACTGAAAGGAGAGGTGGTGTGGTGGCCTGAAGTTGGGACAGCTCCGTGACCCCCAACCCAGGCAGCCACACCCCTGTGTCATCCCGGTCCCCGAATGTAGGCAGAACCTCTGACTTGCTTTCGACCAAGAGAGTAGGGAAAAGATAAAAGGACTGAGCAGGCATAATTCAGGTCCCTAATGGGTTGACTTGGACTTAATCAAAAGGGAGGTTGCCCTGGGTGGGCCTGGCCTAACCAGGTGAGCCTTCAAAGAGGGCCCGGGTGTTTCCCGAAAGAAGAGATTCAAAGCAGAGAGACGCTACCCCGCTGGCCCCGAGGAGCAACGGCCTTGCTGTGAACTGCCTGAGGTGGCGAGAGCCTTGATCTTACAGTGCACGGGACTGAATTCTGCCCCTGTCTGGACAAGTGTGGAAGGGGATGCTGAGATACAGGAGGGCCTCAGCCTGGAGGAGCCCTTGACGGCAGCCTCGTGAGACCCCGAGCAAAGGACCCAGGTAAGCCGTGCCCCGACTCCTGACCTACAGAAACTGCAAGGTCACAAATGGTGTTGTTTTAAGCTCAGTTTGTGGAAACTTGTTACGCGGCATAGAAAACTAACGCAGGTGGACACGGAGCTTGGAAATCCCACTTGAGCTTGACCTCACTCTGCCGAGGTGCCCTCAGAACCCCAGATGATCTGCCAGGCCATAGCAATGGCTTCCCATCTTAACTCCTTCTGGGCCCTTCTGCACAAGCTGACAGATGAACTGCCCCCATCTAGAGCCACCTATGGCTCCCCAGGGCCGTCCCTGTGCAGCCCCATCACCCAGGCCAGGTGTTAAGGTGGTGTTAAGGCTCCACCATCCAGCCCTGCTCTCCCTGCCGGTCTCAAACCCCCATCCCCAGCCCCGGCTCCTCCAGACAAGCCTGGCATCTCAGCCCTCACCCCATCACACTCCCTCCTCCCACGGTCCCCCTGCCGGCCCCCACCCAGCCCCCCTGCCAGGGAAAATCCATTCCAACAAGGGGTACGATGGTGTCGACTTTTGAACAAACCAAGATAACTTCTGCGCTGTCAACAGACATCACAGCATGTCTGTGGAGGTGTGTGCAGGTGAAAAAAACAAATTCGGTGTTATAATTTTATATTTGGACAGTGGAAAGAAGAATGCTATTCTTTTTCTAACTCAAATTTTAAAAGGCAAAGTTTTTTTTTTCAAAGTCTTGGTTGGTGCAGATGCCAAAAGGAGCAACAGTGGTCATGCAGGTGGCAGGGTCCCCTGGGAGCAGAGGTGAAGAAACATGACCCGCCTCAGCCTCTCTCTCCCTGGGGACACACAGACACTGTGGGTGTATATGTACGTATAGTATAATTAGTATAATATATATTTAATATGCATGTATATAACCATATCACACACATTATAAATAGCAGGCATATATCTTTACTATGCCTAGTGGGAAAGTCTGGGGAGTGATAAACCCTAATGTGAACAGCGGTCTTCTCAGGGGTGTGGGGGTGGGGGTGGTTTCTATTCTCCATATACAGTCCCTGTAAATTTCCCCGCTCAGGCTACACACCGACAAGACGGGGTGGGGGAAAAGTCGGTTTACAGTTGTGAGTACGTGAAGCAGAGTTTATGCTTGTATTATATTTATTAATTACTGCCTTATATTTCATATGAACAACTGTAAACTGACTTTTGCCCCCACCCTGTATTGTTTGAAGAATCCTATCCAAATTGGAACCATCTTTTCTGGGGGGTGATATACACCACAAGCCTCAAGGGCAGGCGCGCCTGTCTGTCCGGCGAGGTTACTGCTGGACGCGCACCTCAAAGAAGAGCGTGTGCGCGGAGACCGATGTTCGAAGGCCCCTAGGAGAGACTCGCCTGTGCTGATGCAGCCTGGAAAATCAGTTCCCCAACCACAAGGGCAGGTCAAATAAATGAGGAGGGTATCGGGGTGACCAGGAGCTGGTAGAATTCATGACCTTGGCCGTGGGAAGCCCTGGGAGAAAGGGCAGGTGGGTAATTACTAAGGAAAGTCTCAACCGATGACAGAAGGGGAGACGGAGCCCCCGAGCACAGATGCCAGCGCACCACTGACACAGCAGTGCCTCCCAGCGCCGAGAAACCCTCACCCGGTATTTTTTGCTGTGAACTTCTGTCCAGGGTAAAAACAGCCCTGAACCCCTATCTCTGTACTACACACACACACACACACACACACACACACACACTCACTCACTTTACACGCCATTCAGTCACTGAATGGAAACACCCTAGGAGCCAGGTGCCCCCCCTAGACTGGGGGACATGGCACCAGAGTGGACAACGCAGACCCACAGCCCTGTCCCCCAGGAGCTCACATGCTAGACAGAGAGACTGACAGTGGATCGGATCGGATGAAGGGGAGTGTGGGGCCGCCCTCTGAGGGGAGAAGCCGCCGGAGGGCTCAGCAGGCTGGGGAAGCCTCTGGCTTGGGTGGGGGGCAGGGGGGTGGGGGGATGGACATAGGGATCTGATTGGGAGGCTGTTGCAGTGACATAGGCCCTCGTAGCACCAAGTATGAACGAGTGTTCCAGAGTGTGCCACAGGACAGCCTCTGCAAGGTGAGTATGGGAGGTTTATCTTTCTTTCCTTGGGCTTTTCTGTGGTTCTTAAGCCTTTGCTTGACATTGACCATGACATGTGAGTGTAAGTAATTAACAGTTTTTGAAAAACCCACCCACCTTTCAGGCTCCAACTCCACCCCGCCTCTCCCGGGAAGTCTGCCTGGAGTGCCACCAGCTCCGACAGACACTGCTTCTTCTGTGACTGCCCTGGCTGGTCTACAAGGCCATTCCTAAGGGCAGCGGCCACAGGGTCCCTGGATTTTATGTGGGAAATGGGCTTTGCCTCCCCGGGGCGTCCTTAGGTTCTGCCCCGCCCTCAGGACTGTGCACACCAGGTCCTTTTGTCCTCTCACTTCTGTCTGTGTCTGTAAGTCCCTCTCACAGGAGGGAAGCTCTTGGAAGCCTCAAGCCAAGAAATTCATAAAAGGAGGGAGCCCCAGGGGTACCTTGGAAGGGCCCTATGAACCTGGGGAGGCAGGGTGGGCAGGGTGCATCAGTCAGCACCTGCCTCGGGCTTCTTCCTTAGGAATGTGTATTGGGGTGGGCGGGAAAGGGTCCATAGCATTAGACCCAATTGGCAGCGTGTCAAGGAGAGGGCCCCACTCACAGCCCAGCACCCTAACCCTGGGCTCTGGGGTCTCCCAATCCCAGTTCTCCACTCTTCTCCTGGGCTCTGAACTCCCAACAAGCCCCAAACCCCAAGCGAGCCTCGCTGAGGACCCTTTGGCCTCCTTTCCCTCCATACCCCCCTTCCCACCACTTCTCAGCAGCAAGACCCCAGGGGGCTAGAGTCTGCTCAACTTTGGACAGCCCCCCAACCAGTGTGACTTAGCTGCATCTCAGGTGAGTTTGCACCTCACCGCAAGCAGGGATGGGAGGGCCCTCCCTTTACCCCCGCTGCACCACCTACCCCATTAGGTGCTGGGCACTTGGAGTTATCACTGTCTGTTGTCCTGGTGTCTCCAACTGTCCCTGCCCTCAGGCTGGGCAGCACAGCATCCGAGGTGGTACCACACCGGTGAATGAATGAAAGATGGCGCAGTGTACAAGGGGCTCAGCATCCCTGTGGCTCCGCCCCCTTCACCCGGGTCCCACTTTCTCATGGTCCCCGTGGCATTGGATGCCCTCTTCCTCTGGGTCCCAACTGGGCACGTTGCCCCCTCAGCCCCTTTCCCCAGGAGAAAAACGATAGAAATATAAAAACACACGTGAGACCTGCTTCTCTGAGCCTTACTTCCATATCTGCATCACCTTCCTCCCGGACCAGCTTCAGGAATTAAGGGGAAAATTCTAAGTACCGCCCCCCACGGGTGTTCAGCAAACAGCAGGCACTAGATGCTCCGCCAAGGGCTGCCTTGGCTCCTGTGCCGCTGCAGCCCAAGAATGGAAGCTCCTCTCACCACCAGGGGGCAGTGCCACCCACTCCCGCTCTGAGGCTGGAACTCCGCGGGGTCGGGGCTAACCCGGGTTTCCAGTGAACCCCCCTCCCACTCCACCAGTCCCGAGGGGCAGGAGTTCAGAGGCTACAGAGTGGTGGGAGGCCCCCATGCCCAGATCCTGGAGTACAGGGCAGGACTGGCAAGGGGTTTAGGGAGAGTGAGGCAGTAATGCGCAGTGGTTAGAACGGGTCCACACAGGTCCTGGGACAAGAGTCTAGGAGAGTCCCAATTCCCCATGGGTGTGCACGCTAGTGATTTTCAAAACTGGCAGAGATTGAAGGAGCCAGAAGTTTCTTTAAGTGGTTGGTCATTCAAAGCCCATGGTCCTCAACTAACAGCCCTCAGGAACGACTAAGGCCTCAGGGAGAAGTGGCCAACCTCATCTCTGCCCTTCCCATCAGCACCTGCTCCAAGGAGAGTGGGACCCCAAAAAGAAATGTGGGGTGCACAGGGAGGTGTCCCCAGGACCCAAAGGAGTGAAACCGCACCCCACCTCAACACAATCCCACCTCCGGAGAAGCCGCAAAACCACAGCCTGGCTGACCCTGGGCCTCTCCAGGGGCCCCCAGGCCTGACCACGGCTGGGACTCACGGAGCAGCTTTCTCAACATGCAGACACCCAGGCCCCCTCCAGACTGGCCACACCTGAGCCTCCGGGGCGGTCTGAGAAGTTTGCGTTTTATTAGAGCTCTGGACCTGGATGGCCGTCTGCTGTAGGGACCTGGGCTGCGTCTCTGCGAGCTCTCCCTGTTCGTGGGCAGGAAGAGACGGGCGATGTCTTCGGTGCTGTCATCCGAGTGGAGGGACTGTCTCTCAACCCTGATGACCTGTCTCTAAAAGGTTCTGATGGGCCACTTCTCCCAGGAATCCAAGGGGCGTGCATCACATGTATGCACACACACAGGACAGCTGGGCCAGGAGCCCATGCTCAGCAGGTTGCTAGGAGACCAGGCCCTGGGGCCTATCCCAATCTTGAAAGGACGCCCAGTTCCCTGAGTACGGCCTAGCCCGGGGGGCTGGTGGCCAGCGGTCTGGCGGCCGAGGTGTCAGTGGCCGGTCACAGGTGGCGGGCTGCTTCCCAGACGATCTGCAGGGCCATGGAGGCGCAGGGGATCTGGGCCACTGTGTAGGCCAGGGAGCGGGTGGGCGCCCGCAGCTTCCCCAGGTAAGCCACAGTGTGCACCATGCGGCCCAGGAAGACAAGGAGGAAGTGCATCCGGGCCACGAAAGGGCTGGGCTCCAGGAAGGAGTAGACGAAGCCCAGGAACAGGAAGGGGTAGATGTTCTCCATGTCGTTCCGGTGGGCTCTGGGGAGGCAAGGGCAGATGGTCAGCCGGGCCGCGGTTTTGGGAATGTCACACAGGCTGGGGTCCTCTGCCCTGAAAGGCCCTGCGCCCCTGTGGGTCATCTCAAGGGCGCCAGACTCAAGTCCCTTCATGGCCAGAACAAGAGGAACCCAGAGGTGGGAGGGGCGGCTGCTCCCAAGCTGGCCCTGCCAGCAGCTGGGGTAACAGTCTGTTCCCAGGCTAGGAGCTGTGGGCGGCCGCTTGGGGTCAGCTTGCCAAGCCCTAGGGCTCACCAGGACCAATCCCTGCAAGTCTCCCCAACCTTGTCCTCTGGCCTTAGACCCCACGTGGGCAAAGTGGGGCTCCAAGGGGCTGAGTGAGGGCCGGGTGGACCTGGGTCTGACTCAAGCTCACGCTCTTCACCCCCAAGGCCAGGCTTCTCTGGGGCTGCCCTCTTTCCAAACGCAGGTTCCCGGGCCCTCCTGGGTGGAGTGGGCTAGAGCCCAGGAACCTGAGTCAGAAATCCATGCCTGCGTCTAGCTCTGCCCCTAAACAGAAGTGAGTCCCCTCCCCATTTCAGGATAAAAACGACAGAGCAGCTTCCCCTTGCTGGAACCAACCAGCTGCCAGACCCTGGCGACACAGTTCGTCCCATCCTCTCTGTCCTGCTTCTGTTTCTGTTTAAAGTAACCAAGCATGTGGTGCGGGCTGGGAGGGGGAAGGGCTCAGGGCGGCCCGCGTATAACCCTGCCGTAAACAAATGACCAAGAAGGAAAACTCACCCACTTCAGCAGAGTTGGTTCACATTTTCCATGACTCCCGCTGACGTATGGGTGGCTTTCTTTACAGAGGGTGGGCAGGTCGAGCCCCATAAGTTAGACACAGAGCAAGTGACAGAAGCCACAGATGGCATGCTGGAAGCTCACATACACAGGAGCCCAGTACCAGGGCCATGACCTGCCCTCAGGAGAGGCCACCCGTGTGAGGTGCAGGGACTCTGCTGCAGCAGAAGCCCCTTCTCCAGGCCTTCCTTCCAGCTGGAAGGCATTTCACCACAGCCCAGCCCAGTGCCCCTGGGTGGTGACCTGGTACAGAGCCTTAGGTTAGGGCTGTGGTATGTGGCCCCACAGAAGGGGACTGGGCCGGGCAGGAAGGGGACCTGGAGCTCCAGGCAGTCCAGTGCTGGAGGGGTCTCCACGGGGTGGGTGTGGCGGGAGAGGAGAGGTTTGCACAGCAGCTCGAAGGATGCGGTATGGGGCATCCCTGCAGGGACGAGCCTTCCCGGGGAGAAGGTCTGGCACCTGCACAGGCTCTGAGGTGGGGAGAAGCACAGTGTATTGGAGGCCTAGCAAAGTGGCCCAAGTGGCTGGAGTGCAGTGCAGGAAGGAGAGCAAGGCCGGTTAAGAGTGGGGAGGGGGTCTGAGAAGCAAGGCGAGGTGTCTGGAGTTCAGCCCAAGTGCACAAAAGCTGCTGCAGACCCAGCGGGGCCTGGGTGTTCTTAGGCCAAACTCGGGACACAGCAGTCAGTGTCTCTGCCCCTGTGTCCTAGAGCCCAGGTGAGCCTGCCTTCTCCTTTTCTCCAGAATCTCAATCTTGGAACCTGGACACATGGAAAGGAAGTCTGCAGCCCAGCAGGTGTCACCCAGCGGGGTGGAGGCTGCTGCCTCCCAGACCAGAGACAGGAGGCCCTGGCCGGGTCCTGGCCACAGGGAAGAGGGAGAAAGGGAAACTGAGGACAGAGGCCACTCCAGTTCCCCAATCAAGCAAGTCCCTTGCCTCCCCTGTGAGCTACAGGGAGGAGGCAGCGAGGACCCCTCTAAAATCACACCACCCTATGGGAACAGAGCTGTGGCGCCAGCATCGCCACCTGCTCGCTCTTAGAGGGACCTACTTCAAAAACCTGTTTGAGGTTAGGTCAGTGAGTTCCAGAATGTGCTCTGTCCACCCACATGGTGAAGACACCTGGAAGAGCATTCCTGTCATGTGTGTGTCATATGTATGAATGAGTAACGTCCCCAGCGTCCTGAACTCACAACCCTGCTCGACGCCCGCGGACTCCTGCCTAGTGCTTCTTTTATGGAGTCGGTCCATCTCCTAGTTGGTCCCCCTCTTTTCCTGCTGCCTGACAGTTCTCCTGCATGATCACCTTTTCCAAGGACCTCTGCCCTCTCAGGACGTGCCAGAGACAGGGCAGCTTCTGTTTTGCCATTTTTGCCTCCAGCAATGTTTCAGGCGTCCTTGGCTCTGGGACCCACATTATTTAAGGAAAAGTGAGTGAATGAATGAATGAACAAATGAGTTCCACAGGCTGGTTATGCTTGTCCTGAAACTGTTAGGTAAATAGGTAATTTTTGTCATAGTTACATAGTTTCATCTAAAAGCTTCAGGAAAACCATAACTAGCCTATGAAACCCATTCATTTACTTTTCCTTAGAGTATCTATTTGTATTTTAAGAGTGAGTCTTTTTTTAGAAAGCAGTTAAGAAACTAGTTGGCCAAACCCCAAAGAGCAGGTAAGGGGAAGAAGATAAAGGGGGGGACAGCCGGGGAGGTGGAAGGGGCCCTTGCAGGAACCAAGCAGGGGAGCTGGGCCCTGACTCCTGGCGGCAGCCCTCAGACTCAGAGTCCCCCTGCCACCCACCGTGAGGAAGGAACGGTGGCTGGGACCTGAGAAATGCCTAGAGCTCTGACGCTCAGCCCCTGGGTCAGGCCAGGCCCCGCCCTCCGCCCTCTGCTGTGTGCAAACCGCAGTGCTGCCCCAGACAGGGAGACGCGGGGAAATTAGGGATGATGCAAGAAAGCACATTCCCTCCCTCCCCACCCCAAAATCTGGATGCAGAGACAGGACAGAGTCATGTACCCTGACTCTGAGATCTGACCCTGACTCTCACGTACCCGAGAGATGCTTGGGCAAAATGTGTCATTCCAATAACCACCGCTTTTTTCATGGAGAAGTCATCCACAGCAATCCTGCTAGACTGAACTTGCAGGCTCCTGTGGCATAAGGCCTGCCCCACCCCCTCAGACAGCGGTGCAACGCCAGCTGTCCTTCTCCGTATCGGGTGCGGAGGGAGAGAGAGACCTGGCTACCCCCCCCACCCCGAGACACAGCTGGCTGCCAGGGCAGGTCTCTCCTCTTCCCGAGCCCTGATCTCCTTACACGTTGGCGATTTCCTTGGACTCCCAGTTGGAGACCACAGAAAGGCTGCTTAGTTTTAAGGGCAGGTGTGAAAGAGTAAAGTCCCTTCAGGCCGAGGACAGCCTCCTGACCTCGACAAACCTGTTTTTTCCTCTGCAGATAAGAGTTCCCTCCTCCAAAGGCTGCTGGGAGAGCCCAGGGGCTCGGTGCCTTAGATGGAACTGAGATGATTATGCTAAATGAAGTCAGGCAGGCAGTGAAAGACAATATCATATGATCTCACTTGGAACCTAGCCCAGGCTGGTGTGGCTCAGTGGGTAGAGTGATGGCCTGCGGACTGAGGGGCTGCTGGTTCAATTCCCATTCAGGGCACATTCCTGGGTTGTGGGCCAGGTCCCCATTTGGGGGCGTGAGAGAGGCACCGATCACTGTTTCTTTCCCTTTCTCCCTCCTTTCACCTCTCTCTAAAAATAAATAAAATCTTTTTTAAAAGATGGTATCTGAGCCATTGTGTTCCAGGGAGAGACATCCCGCCACCTGGGACACAGGACCCAGAGAGAAAACCACTGGTCAGTGGATGAAAGCATGTTAGGGAATTTGATGGACTGCAGCTTTTTATCTGATTAACCCTTTCCTGAATTCCAAATCCCTCACCCACACTTCTTCCTCCTTATGAGAAAGGCTGGCTTGAAAGGAAATGGAAGACGGTGTTAGGGTGCAAAGCCGCCGTCTTCTCAGATCGCTGGCCAACTGAATAAAGTCCCATAGAGATTGAGTCCCCATCTCTGCTTATTGGGTCTGGCGGTGACAGGCAGCACAAGCATCGGCTTTTCCAGTTTCACCCTTGCTGCAGGTTCATACGCACAGACTCAGATCTGGCCAAAATACACAATGCCGGGGACTTGGATGGGCAGATGAAAAAGAAGGTGGGCTTCCTCCTTTTCCTGGAGAGCTGGCTCCCGACTGGCGGAGCCGGGCTCACAGTTGGGCCCCAGCAGGCGCTCATCTGCAAGGCAGATTTACCTTCCAAGAGCCAAGACCTGAGGGCTTTCCTGTTCGTGCAGAAGGGGGTCCAGACCACCCTATAAACGCTGGTCTAATGTTTCACCGGCTTTCACTGCTGGTGCATCTTTCCCTCCGGGACCGGGTTCCAGCCGGTGCTCCAGGAGCTGGTGCCAGGCTGTGCGCTCCTGAGCTCTGCGCCCTCAGGGTTCGAGATGGTATGTGAAGTCAGGAAGAGGAGCCCAGGGGACCAGGAACCCCAGGTCTGGCATGGTAGGTCCCCAGTAAATACCCACCAAATAGATATAAGGCATTAGCAGATAAGAGGTGCTCAAAAAGTGCTGAACTGAATCTCAAGCACTTCCACATCACTACTATTACAGATGGGGGGAAATTGTGATCAGAAGAAAAAACTGACCCTGGCTGGGTAGCTCAGCTGGTTAGAATGTTGTCCCGACACACCAAGGTTGCGGGGTTGATCCCCAGTCAGAGCACATATAGGAACCAAACAATGAGCCCTGGCTGGTGGGGCTCAGTGGAGTGAGTGCAGCCTGCAAACCAAAGGGTCGCCTGTTCGATTCCCAGTCAGGGCATGTGCCTGGGTTGTGGGCCAGGTCCCCAGTAGGGGGCGCACTAGAGGCAACCACACACTGATGTTTCTTTCCCTCTCTCCTCCCTTCCCCTCTCTCTAAAAATAAATAAAATCGTTTTTTAAAAAAGAATCAAACAATGAATGTATCAATCAGTAGAACAAACATCAACAACAACAAAAAATGATGTGTGTGTGTGTCTCTCTCATCTAAATTAAAAAAAAACAAAACTGAACTGGGGGGGGTGGAAATGTCTCTCGCTGGCATGGATACAGCCAGAGAAAATAAACCAAGTGTTCGTAAGCCCATGTGATCACTGCTGCGCCTCCAGTGACCTTGGCTACACAGAACCCCTGGGCCCTGAGGGAAGCCAGCAACCCGCTGGTGGCTGCTGTGACCGGCTCGGGCGGCCCAGTCTGGGCAGCTCCTGCCCACCTCTGCCCAGGGAGTCCAGCCGACCCAGGGTGGTGGTGGGAAGAAGGATCCCCAGCATGGATTCAAGTGTGGGTAAGGCCTTTGTTCACTGAAGCACAACTAGGTCTCAGTAAAGCATCATGCACATAGTAGGTGCTCATTACACGCTAACTGGATGATGGCTAGATGGATGGGCCTCACGTGAAGGACAAAATGCTGTAGTTGTATTGGTAAAGGTGAAATGGCAAAGAATTTCACTTCTTACATTAACATTTCTGTGATAGGTAAAAGCCATGCATATGTATTATTTTTTTGCAGCGACCAAGAAAATAATAACAAAAATTAAAAAACAGGCTTTCCTTTAAGAAAACACTCTCTATTACTTAGACCACAGTGTCTCGCCCATTTCTGCAGGAGCCCTGTGTGAGGGTCTGTCTCCTGTCTCACTCCCATCCAGCTGCCCACCCTCCCCACTGCTCCATGACCCAGCGGACAGTCCCCACCCCCCGGGGGGGCCCCCCCCCCCCCCCCCCCCGGTATGAAAGAGCAGAGAGGAAACTGTCCAGAAGTCCCGCACTGGGACTGGCGACAGGAAATTAACCCTGAGTCTCAGGTGGAATTTTACGCGGCCATTTTTAAAGAATCCCTTTGAGTGACATTTACTGACATGGAAAAAGCTCATGAGGTAATGCTGGCTGAAAAATATCAGAACCCCCCAAACTGGGTATACAACGCATGCTTACATTGATAAAAAATATGAAAGGTGTTTAGACCTAGAAGATGAAGGAGAGACAGAAGAGAGTGTGAACAGGGACTAGAATTGTACGTGGGTTTCCTTTCTTCATCTCTGTGTTGCCAAGGTCACCCACACTGTCTGCAATGAGTAGTTCTGATTTTTATATCAGAAACCTTGTATTTGATCAACTGGGGGGGTGCTGAGTGTAGGAAAAGATGTTCAACTTCTCTCGGAATAAAAGAAATGCAACATAAACCAGGACGCGACATGCATTTCCACCTCTCGCTCTGGCAGCGTGTCCGACCAGAAGGGGAGGCGCCGCGGCTGCTGGCCCCAGAGCAACAGCCCGCGCCGGTGCCTGCGGAGGCCCTGGCCCGTTTGGCGGTGTTTCCTGCCATCTGACTGCACCGTGTTGTGCTCGCACACGCACAGGCCAATGAGAGGTTTTGTGCACTCTGTCTGTAGCAGAGAGTGAGGACGGCCTTGGTGCCCGTCAGAGGGGACTTAGGTGAGTCAAGGGTCACCCACCCGGCAGGGCGACCACAGAGACACTGCAGCCCCCACACGGTGAAGGACAGCGCTCTAGGAGCCGATGTGAAACCATCTCTGCAGTTGGAAAATGCACGGTGCAGACCAGTGAGCAGGGACTGATCGTTTGAGGTACGTGGGACAAAGCTCAGCCCCTGTGTTTGTAAGGACAGAGGAGCCTGGGACAGCGTCTGCCCTGGAGGGTAGCACTGGCTGTGCCGGAGGTCAGAGCCGGCGGGGAGACTGCTCGCTGAATAGCCTTCACTAACTTTGGAATCCAGGGCCCTCAGCATGTGTGTGTTCCTCTTCCACAGTTAGAAACCAAGCCAATGAATAACGTGGGGCAGTCTGGGGGGCGTGCCAGGAGGGCAGCAGACCCCGGCCCCAGGAGCCCTCTGCGCCCCAGTGCTCAGAAGAGGGCCAGGCTCAGGCCCACGGCACTTGCCTGAGGCAGCGGTCCACGTCGGGGTCGCTGCGGCAGTACTGGAGGCCTCCGTGTCTCAGGGCGTCCTCGGGGTTGGCAAAGGCCTGAAACACATCAGCTGAGAATTACTGTGCGTGCGATGGGCAGCCCGGTCCCGTCCATTCGCCAGCACCCGTGAGCTCCCACCGTGTGCTAAGTGCTGGGGACTCACAGTGAATGAGGCTGCCACAGACTGAACATCTGTGTCCCTGCAGCAGATTCAAACATCGAAACCTAACATTTGTGCCCTTATAAAAAAGACCCCAGGCAGCTCCCCAGCCCCTCCTGCCAGGTGAGCACACATCGAGAAGACGGCTGTCTAAGAATGAGAAAGCGGGCCCTCACCAGACCCAGCGTCTACCAGGACCTTGACCTTGGACTTCTAGGCTCCAGAGCTGTCAGAAATAAATGTCTGTTGTCTGTAAACTGCCCAGTCTATGGTATTTTGTTATAGCTGGCTGAACACACGAACACAAAGGCTTTCCCGACTCCATGCTTGTAAAGCTCCTGATCTAATAAACCAGGACAGACCAGGGGGTGCATGTTAAGCAAAAGAACACAGGGTTGGCCTCGAGAAAGTTCACAAAAGAGCTGGCCAAGTCTGGGGATCAGAGAAGGCTTCTCTGGGGTAGTGACAGGAAAGCTGAGGCTTGAGGGATGCAGCAACATTAACTGGAGGGAGGGAGGCTGGAGCCACAGCCATTGAGGCAGAGGAAGAGTATGTGCAAAGGCCTCGGGGTCAGAACCACAGGGGTACTCAATGACTTGTCAATGAAAAGCAAAGATTTAAGGTCATGCTCAGGTCATCAAAGGCCCACGCCCATCACTCATGCTCCGCACCTCCCTGCCGGCACCTGGGTGAGCCGGCCGCACCAGCTCACAGCGAACCCGGCCCTGGCACCAGGTCTCCGAATTGCCCATCCAGGGGAGTGTCCTGCTGCTTCTGGCTCCAGAGCCTTTGTGGCACCTGTCCCCAGGCACTGGCTCGTGCTGCCTGGTGGGCCTGCCCTGTGCCCTCCCCCAGGGGTAAATGGAGCCCACGCCTGATGCCTGTCTCAGGATCAGAGCCGCACCCCCCCCAGAATTCTGCACCAGGCGCCCAATCCTCCTGGCACTGCCACCACCAGTGGAGTCCAGTGTCCAGTGGAGGAAACCGAGCTCCCAGACGGGCTCAGGTCCCAAGGCTGGTGGGTAGAGGAGCCAGCACCTGCATCTGCCACCTCCCTGTCACCTCCCCAAGCAGAAATGAGAGAGAAATGGGTGGGCTGGGTCAGTCTGAGGGGGGACTGGCATCTGCCACTCCCCTCAGGCCAGGCCAACAGGCACTCAGACTGACCTGTCTCATTGTGTTCCCGAATTCACGGGTGAAGGAAAAACTCTGGGCCCCAGCACCTCACTGTCAGGGCCCCACCCCCTGAGGCAGGATGAGAACCCTGCAGCTGAACACCTGGGTTCAAACCCAGCTGTGAGACCTTCAAAGTAATGAGTGTCCTCTCCAGCCCGGTTCCTTACTTGGAACACAGGCGACTGCAGTTCCTCCCTCCCACCCCAAGGCCCTGGTGGGGGTTGTTACTGCTCAACTCTTAGAAGGGACTCGGTGGGTGGGAGCGGCTGTCCCCGCTGGGTGTCAGCGGCTGTCCCCGCTGGGTGTCTGTACCTGGCAGCCCGGGATGGGCCACAGCAAGGGGGAGGCCAGGTGCTCAGCACGCCAGGAGTAACTGCACCTGGTGGGCTGCCCTGGCGGAAGGCAGTGCTGAGCCTGCTCTGCGGTGCCTACCCCCAAACCCCAAGGATGCCAGAGCCAGCCCCACCCTGCCTTTGACCTCGACAAAGGGGCACACTTTCCTGGAAGGGTTCCTCTACTGAAATACCAGTGGGTGCCCTGTGGGCCTCTCTGCTTCTAACAAGCTTGGCCCCAGCTTCTCCACTCCCTCCCACCGTCCAGTGTGGGCGGCTCCCACCAGCTCGCCCTGGCTCAGAGCTCGGCCACTTTATTGTTGTTTTGGCTCAGGGACTCCTGGACTCAGGCTGGAGAGCGAAATTCCTCCCGAAAAGCACCGGTGGTGCTCAGCTGAGAGCCAGCCTGGCCCCCAGAGGCTGTGGCGGGTCTGTAAGTGACCCGGCTAGGGAGCTGGGAATTTCCACTGGAAGCTCTCGGGTCCTGTTTCGCCGGTTCCCACTCCACCCAAAGCTCCGATCTCCTGCGCTGGGAGGCTGCCAGGTCGGAGGAGCGTCTCTGCTCTCTCTCCACCCCGGGGCTCCCAGTCTCAAGAGCCCAGCCGCACTCGAGTCTCGTCGTGCCTACAACTGAGCTGGTGGCACAGCGAGTGAGTAAATCTCTTCAAACAGAGGACAGGGGGGTGCGGGCCCTGCTGAAATCAAGGGCCACGGAGGCGCCATCCCTCAGGACTGGGCGAGGCCGCGGGGGCCCCCAGCCCCGGACACTCGCATCCCCGCGCTGAAACCACCTTGGCAGCCAGAGGGGGAGCGCGCGCGCGCGGCCAGGGCAGGGATCCCCGAGGGCGGCATGTACCTTCTTCCGTAGCCGGACTTGGCCGGTGATGACCGCCACCACGTACATCTTGATGATGAGCAGCGTGCTGCAGAGCAGGAAGGCCGGGAGCACCTGGCCGCTGACGAGCGCCAGGACCGGGGGAGGCATCTCGACTCGAGAGCTCTGGGGAGGACGCGCGGCAGGCGTGCGGCTGTGCCCGTGGCAGTTTCTAGAGTAGCGAGGAGGCGGGGAGAGCAGCCAGGAGGCCCGTCT
Organism: Tonatia bakeri; assembly: GCA_004024845.1. Lineage (NCBI taxonomy): Eukaryota > Metazoa > Chordata > Mammalia > Chiroptera > Phyllostomidae > Tonatia > Tonatia bakeri. The sequence continues at coordinate 2,515 of PVIA01003662.1, read as the reverse complement.
GCGCTCAGCACCCGCCCACTCCCAGCCAGCTGCAGAAGCACTTCTAACCCTAGGTGCTTGGGACAGCAGGGACCCTGGGGGTGTCCCAGGCCCGTCCCTCCCCGGAAAATCCTTACCCACTTTCTAATCTGTTTCCTGTTATAAAAAAAAATCATGAGTAAATTTGAACATCTAATTGGCTCTATTGAGAGATTCATGAATGGGGGTCAGCCCATCTGGCAGCTAAAAGGGTGCCTCAAAGGGGGGCACAAAATTGGAGATGTTTATAGGAAGAAGGTGGGGGGCAAGGGAGCTAAATGGGAAAGACAAGAAAGGATTCTTTTGAAGCCCCGATTTCTCTGGGGGGAAAAGAAGGGGAAGGAGTTTTATCATGAGATTGCCTCTTCTTTCCAGGAGGGTGGGAAGGGGGCGGAAGGGGCCCACAGGCAGATAGATGAGGTCCTCGGCCAGGCACTCCAGATTGGCTGATTGCCGTATGGTCCCGAGAGAGGTTTAAACTGTGACTCCTTCAGGTAGTACATCTAGTTTTGGTATCACGGCCTTTTAGCATGAGTGACACACCATATGGGGCCTGTGGTTTTCTCTTTGACATCCCTCAACTATAAAGTGGGGATGTGCGGCTGTGCCCTCCATCTGGGGGGTGTGACAAGGCCCGGCACCTGGCAGGACCCTCTGCAAGTAATGGATGTTGCTTACCTGTGCTCCCTTCCCTGTGAGTCAGGGCAGGTGTTGGGCATGAGTACTGGGCCACCTGCCCCCAACTCAGCCCGGACACCTGAGCCACAGTCGTACCCACATTGATGTGACTTAGCTACTTGTAGGCTGCACAATGGCCCCCAAAGATGTCCCCATCCCAACCCCCAGAGTTGGTGACTATGTTATCCTACATGTCCAAGGGCGCTCTGCAGAGCAGAGATTACCCTAGATGATGTGGGTGAGTCTGATTTAATCATAGAGGTGTTCCTAAGAGGGACGCAGGAAAATTTGTGGACAAAAAAGGGGGTTCCACGGAAGGTGGCCTCACAGGGTGATCTGATCATAAATCTCTAACTGGGCGGGTTATGGTAGATCGTCACACCCCAGTCATGTAGCTTTTTGTTGTTTTTGACTCTTAGAAAGAGGGAAGGGAGGGGAGGGAGGGAGAGAGACGGGGGTGCAAGAGAGAACCCTTGACCTGCTGCCTCTCATCCACGCCCTGACCAGGACCCGAACCCGAATCCCAGGCGTGTGCCTTGACTGGGGGAATCAACCAGTGACCTTTTTGCTTTGCAAAATGATGCCCAACCCACTGAGCTGCACCAGTCAGGGCAGGCATGTAACTTTTTAGTGAAAGGTTTATCTTTGCCTCAAGCAAGCTCCGTCCTTCGTTTCTGTGTGGGGACATCGACCCGCCCTTGAAACGAGCAGTGGCCACCTCAGCGGAGGGCGGTCTCGCCAACTGTCCTGAAACCAGGCCCCCACTGCGCTTCCTCCCACCCCCACGTCACCTTCTTGAGGTCCTGGCCTTCGTGTCACATGCACAGAAGCTGCAGAAACAGTTCTCCTCTGGAGCATTTGACATCTTACTGCCCAGCAAATGTCATCAGTTGGGCTCAAACAAACTCTTAGGGAAATTCTCCACAGGCTTAGCAGTCTTTGTGTTGGCAGAGAAGAGGGAGGAAAGATAAGGGGAGAGGAAAAGTCGGAGGGGAGGAAGGTGCTCTACGGCTCGCTCTGAAGATGAAGGGCCGATAGCCGGGCAATGCAGGCGGCCCCCAGAGGCTGCAAAAGACCAGGGAACAGGGAACAGGGAACGCGTGCTTCCTCCAAGCTTCCAGGAGGAACTGGTCTTGCGGACACCTGGACTTCAGCCCACTGGGGCTGATTTTGGACTTCTGGTCTCCAGAACTGGCCTCCAGGTAATAAACGTGTGGTCATTCGCTACAGCAACCCGGGGAACGGGCCCACACTTCCTGCCTTCCTCAGGCATTGCTAGACTTCCCGAGAGGCTCCAGGCAAGTCGTTTGGTGTGGCGGCTTCCCCAGGGGTCCATCAGCTCTCCCCCAGACCCAGTCAGCTGTCCGTGCCCTGACAGTCTCTGCGGCCCTTGTTTCAAAATCCTCACCTTGCTGTGTCCCCCTCCCCAGGGCCCCTTCCCCACGTTTGGGGTGGGACCTCGGCAAAGGCAGGGACCTTGTCCCTTCAGTTTTGCCAACACTGCTTGCTTTGTCAGGGGCACTCTGGGGAAGTGGGGAAGAGGGAAGATCTAACTTTGGGCCTGCCCGAGGGGACAGCCGTGTCAGTCTGGCCTGTGTCCCGAAGCAGCAAAGACCAAGGCAAGGGCCAATCAGAGGATGAAGACACTGGCCATGTGCTCTGGAGCCAGACTCAGCTGGCGTGGAATCCCAGGGCCGGCTTCCGGCGGCAGCCATGCGGCTTCAGGCCAGCAGTTTCCCTCTCTGAGCATTTCCTCAACTGGAAAACCCAGGGGCAGTTGATCGCTCTCCAGAGCAGCTGGGAGAACTGAGAAAGTCAC